>PVIC010017188.1:0-33012 GCA_004025085.1 Thryonomys swinderianus | reverse complement strand
TCTCCCTCTCCCTCTCTCTCTCTCTCTCTCTCTCTCTCTCTCTCTCTCTCTCTTCCCCCCCCTCTCCTGGTGGATGAAAAGATGCCATGCCCCTTTAAGAAACCATAGCGACGCACAGATGCAAGTGATGCAGGTGACTGATGCAGGTGACGCAGACCAATCATACATTGCTAAATGTTGCTTCCACCCTTGCACCTAATCACACCCTGCCGGGAGCACTGCTTCCTCCCTTTCATCCAATCACATCCCAAGCTGTCCTCGCTCACCCTTCTGAGGCCGTCAGATTATAGAGATGGCATGGTAACTGGACCAGGCCAGATTACAGCACACATTTGTTTATTCACTAGCAAAAATGTGTGTTTCAGTTTACTGTTTTTTTTACACTGTGGTTTCCAGTCAAATTCAGAATCACTTGATGTTTTTGATAATAATATGGATTCCAAATTTTACCCACTTCTTCATTCACCAAATATTTTCTGAGTTCTATATACCACACTCTTCTAGGCTCAAGTAGTTAGCAGTGTATAAAATGCCTGTCATTGTAGGAATCACGTTCTTAACAGTAGAGAAAAAATAAATTGATAATTATAAATGTTTATATCATGTCATATAGATGTCATGGAACATTTAAAGTGGGAATAAGAGGGACAATTTTTAAATAAATTGGTTGAAGAAGACTTCACTGAGATGATAATATCTTAGCAGATCTTGAAGGAGATAAGGGAATGATTGCAGAATCTCCGAGAAGATGCAGAAAGTACACGGTTTCTGAGATAGTACAGCCTACTTGTTCCTGTCCGTGAAACAGCAAGGAGCACACTGCCTACATCCAGGGAGAGGAGGGAGGGGGATAGGAGGTGGGGCAAGAGTGAAATCAGGCATGATGGATACTCTTGTTCTAGTATTGAAAATGCATTGTTCTTTCCATGGAACTGAACAAGGATAGTAAAAGGGAGTGAGTAGGACATTATTAAATAATCAGGCTGAGAAATAATAGTTGCTAAACAGGGTTTACAGTAGAGGTCCTGGTGAGAAGTGTTTAGATTCTGGATGAAATTTGAATATAGAGCTCTAGAAGCTAAAAGATTCACTGGTAAAGTGTGAGAGAATCAGACTCATAAAGGAGTCCAAGGGCTTGGGAGTAAACAGCTATTAAGAAGTGGGGCTGCTTGCCAGGCATGGTGGCTCACGTCTATCATCCCAGCACTCAGGAGGCAGAGACAGGAGGATTGCTGAGTTCGAGGCTTGGCTGGACTACATAGTGAGCTCAGGGCCAGCCTGAACTGCAAAGCGAAACCCTGTCTCAAAAAAAATAAAAAATAAAAAAAGAAATGGGGCTGCTGTCCATCAACATGGGAGGAACAGATTTAGTGCAGAAAGTTCAGGAAGGTGATCAAACATACAAGTGAAATGTCAGCCTGGGTATATACATCCTGAGGTTCAGAAGAGGCCTGAAGAGAAGATAGAAAATGGGAAGCTGTCAAGAAAAGGTTGTATTGAAGCCATTAGATTGGACAAGAGCATCAGGGTAACAGACAGGAAGAGGAGATAAGGAGGGTAAGAACTGAGTGTGGTGCTCCCAAGCTGGAGTCAGGAGAAAGAAGCAATGTAAAGAACTGGAGGAATGCCAGCAGGATAAGAGAAGAACCAGCAGACTTCGATAACCAGCAGACCAGTGGAAAGGAAGGATCAAGGCAGCAGAGCTGGTCAATATTTCATGCTGGCAAGATTAAAGAACTGACATCTAAGCATTGGATTTAGCAGTACAGCAGTAACCTGTAGCCTCTGAAAGAAGGTACAGTGAGCGTTGGCATAAGAATCTGAGTAGCTTGGACTCAAGAGAACATCGAAAAGGAACAATTTTGGAGGCACCTCTTGAGAAACATTCTCCTTCGAGGTGGTTCTTTGTGTGTCATGGAGTGTCTTTTACCATGTTTTTCATGACTTGGTCCAGAATTTTCTTTTCACTTACACCCTCATGTCCTTCTTTTGTACCCTGAATTTGAAAGTGCTTGATCTCCTCTGTGGCAGTTAGTGTTTTCCTACTTAGTCATTCTTGAAGGTAGCAAGTGCAAATGAATTAAAAATCAAACGAAGACCTTCTACACTGCTGCTAATTCTAGTAGCTGAAATTTGCAGGTGTCAGTGATTTTCAACAATCTGCTTACAAAACAGGAACTTAGAGGCCAGAAACAAAAGTAAAAGTTCTTCATGCAATTCCTGTTTCCCAGAAAGGATGTCTAATCAGCCAAAATGAACTAATGGATTTCAGAAATATTGACATCTTGAAAATTTCCTCTTGAATCACTGTTTAATGTCTAACACTATTTTAAAGAAAGCAAACATTAAAAAGTACATTAATTTCAAGCTAACAACTATCAGAAATTTCTGTTAAATATTATGCATGCCTGTTTGGCCAAGTAAGGGTGTCTTGGGAACTGGGAAATAAAAATCAACCTTATTTGATATCCTTTGGGGAAAGTATCTTGTGTGTTTACTGAAATGAACCCTTTTTCAGCTTAATGTTTTCAACTTCATAGTTGGTACAGTGAGCAGTAGGGTGGGGAGATAGAAATTAGAAATAGGTTTTATCTCTGAAATTCTTTTCCATGGTCAAACATTAATATTAAAGTGAATATTAAAATTAACTTTAATATTAATACTAAAATTCTCTTTTAGAATGTGAAGCACAGAAAGTACGCAAGGTGGAAGGCAACGTACATCCATAACTGTCTGAAAAATGGGGAGACCCCTCAAGCAGGCCCTGTTGGGATTGAGGAAGATAATGGTATGTGTGTTTGTTTCCCATAAATGATTTGATAACAGTCATAGTTGTTCAGAAGACCATTCAGAATTTCAGAAAGACCAATATCACATCGGAAATCCATGAAAATTATAAACTTAGGGATAGCAAACAATAAGGTGAAATTGCTCTAGTACCTATTATGTGAGCATGTAGCTTGGCTACCTCCTATGTCTCACTAGATTTCATTTCTACATACAAAAGCAATCCAGTGCTCGCTTCGGCAGCACATATACTAAAAGCAATCCATTTATAATTCACAAAATGTATCCAAACTCCAAAGAACATAGTATTAATATTGTATATCTGTTGGATTTATGTGGGGTTTTTTTTGAAGGATAATTCATCACATGGTTAAAAAAATTATAGAATACATAAAAAATACAAAGTGAGTTTATGATTTATGCATGTCTGAGATCTCCATAGGTCTTCCAAAATATTTTGTATATCTTCATAGGGATGATGTTTTTACTATATTTGAGTTTTTTGGTACATTTTAGGAACACATAATCACATGCATCATGGAGAATTTGTTCCTGTACATGATGTATCTTAGTTCTTATTTTTGTCCCATTCCTTTCCCCTCCCTTCAGTCTTCCAGTACCTCTATACATAAGCTTTGTTTCTGGGTTTTTCTTTTTACCATCAATGTTTATGCCCTTCTTTGCTTTCCCCTGATGCCTCACCAAGTTCTCCTTCTTCTGTAGAGGTCATTTTTTTATGAGTTCACAAGGAAATATATATATATATATATATAAAATCACATACATAGTTGGTGATATGTGTAATGTTCTGCACTTGGCTTTTTAAAACTATAATTTTATAATACTTAATCATGAAGAAATGAACATCTTATTTCACTTGGCATTTCATTTATGTCATGGAGTATGTATGATGGAAAAGAAAAGGAAGAATTGTCAGTTAAACTGGAAGTACAGTAAACTGTTGAAAGGATAAAAAGCACTGATCTCTGAACAAAGAATCTCACATGGTCCATACATTTTTTGGTATAGCTTGTAGGTGCCTGTGAGGATGGCCACGTAACACAGGGGTCCGTACACTTTCATAGAAGGATCAGAGAACATTCTGAGCCTATGGACCGTATAGCCGTGGCTACGGTCGTGTCGCTCTCCTGTTGCAGTGCAGAAGCAGCCATGGGCAGTGTGTAAACAAGGGAGCATGTGTGTGTCCAGCAGTCTTATGTACAGAAAGGCAGTCTTCTCTGGCCGGAGCCTACTCTAGTTGAATTCATCCCCGTAGACATGTTAATATAGTGAACTAGGTTAGATTGCCTAATATTGGACCAGCTTTACATTGAGCCACATTTGGTCTTTCTCTGTGCTTTGGAACCTATTACATGCCCTTGGAATTATCTGTACTTTAACTCCTACAAATCTGGGAAAGCAGCTGACCCCAGTACTAAGGATGACTCTTCAGTGCCATTCTGTGCAAGTCTGTCTCCATGGATGACTTTTCTTAATCAGTGCTCATTAAATGAATGTGCTTAAATGAAATAAGTGCTCTTTTGCTTCTCTCATGTAATTTGTACATACGTGTGCATTGCTCACTGTTCTCCTGCATGGATATGCATGTGACTGCATCCACTGATACAGTGGCAGCTGAGCATTTTTATTTAAGAGCAAGTAGGTAATACATAACCACCCAGAAGATGCTGAACTCTGTAATCATTAAGGCAATCAAAACCACAACATGATATCTTGCCTACTAGAATATAAAGCTAAAATTTAACAAGCTGGTAGTACCAAGTATTGGGACGGCTGCTGAGCAGAGTGGCACTCTCATACATTGCCTATGGCAAAACAAAAAAAAAGGCAGAAGAATTGGGTAATTCTGTATAAAATTAAACATAATACTTCACAGAAGACCCAGCAGTTCCACCACAAGCTGTAAAGATGGAAGTCAGATTGGTGAGCAGTTGGGCATTAAAGGAGGAGGTTTCCTATAAGCTTGTGGGATAAGAGAAGGATCCTGTAATGTGGCTTTGGTTATGTTCACGCAGTATGTAAGTTTTTCAAAACTATACATAGACCTCTACAAATTGTGAGTTTTACTACTGTGTACAGATTGTACCTTAATGAAAAATGCCAAAAAAGACTCCCCCCAAAAAACAACTAGTGTTTTATATATATTTGTTCAATGGGCTACTAAGAGTTGTATAATCCACTGAGTGAAAAGAAATGCCCTAATTGTACATATAAATGCAATGTACACATTGTTTCCTAAAGATACACATGTCCATCCAGCATTTCACGTTAATTTTTTCTTACCTATTCCTGAGGTATACCGTGAGTTGTTCACAGCACATGGTATGATTTATCTTGGTGGGTAGTTCGTGTACACTTGAATATACTTGGTTGCTGACAAGGATGTACTGTGAATGTGAAACAGGAAAGGGTGGTCAGATCTCTGACTGAGATAATTTCACTAGTTTTGTCAATTTATAATTTCATTCGAAGCTCTATTAAGCACGTGTTTTTTGCAATTATTTAATTTTATACAATAAACTATTTTCCTTATCATTAATTCTGTTTTTAAAATTCATCCCTTTATCAGTCTGCTTGGTTTTTACATTAGCTTTTCTGAAGTAGTCGTCCACATCAGCCATCCATATAGTGTACTTTAAAAGTCTAAAGTCAGCATTTCAAACCAAAACATCCCCTCTTCTCCACAGGTAACTAAATGTGAAATTTCATTCCTTTGTTTCTGTTTCATTTAATACTTTGAACAATATACACAATTGTTTTATAGCTAGTACACAGTCAATACTGAGGGAAATGCACCTCCCAAAGTTAAAGTTGATGTTGGATAGCATATGAGTGACATGTTTGCTAAAATTGTCCTTGATTTTTTTTTTTTTGCTTTTTGGAGACAGGGTCTCGCTTTGTAGTTCAGGCTGGCCCTGAGCTCACTATGGTGCCCAGGCAAGCCGCCGCGAACTCAGCAATCCTCCTGTCTCTACCTCCCGATGTCCTTGATTTTTTAAAGAACATTTATTTTGAAGAATGTTCCATATATAAAGAATTTACAGAATCAGAAAGTATTAACCTGAAAGAAGACATAATTCTATTGTGAGGCACAATTAAGTTTTTAAGAAAATAAAAAAGGCTTTATTTTGAGAGATTTAAGAGCCTATTTATCAACTGGAGTAACTTGTGTTGTACTTGTAAGGGTTTTTTTTGTCATGTGAATATAACAAAAAGAATACATTGGTACTCCAGTACATTTGTATTGCTTTAACATGGTGTCTGTTTAGCAGATGTAGAAGAAAACGAAGATGCTGGCGCAGCCTCTGTGCCCACTCAGCCGCCTCAGCCGTCATCCTCTTCCACCTTTGATCCAAGCAGCATCCCATCAGGCAGCTACACTGGAATCCAGATTCCCCCGGGTGCCCACGCGCCAGCTAACACCCCCGCGGAAGTGCCGCACAGCACAGGTAAGAGGCCCCGCCTCTGCTCCCTAGTAAGACCTGCACGTGCGTCGTGCGCCTTCCTCGTAATGATGGCCAACGGCACGCCCTGGAACCAGCAAAGGACACTCAGTGCTCACTGAGGTTTTCCTGTTCATTGTAATCTAGTCCTTGTGCTGTAGCAGGTGTTGTAGCATGTTGGTTACTATCGAGTTAGTAAAAAGAGTAGTTTCTACATTTTCATGTGTACTAGTTTTTCTTTCTCTTTCCGTCCCTTCATGCCCCATCACGCCCCTTCAATGTCATTTGAGAATCACAGTAAAGTGACTGAGGTCCCTTGTGGGATATCAGTCAGGACCGCAGTGTGGCGATAAGCTTTGGGTCTTTAGTTAAGCAACACTTACAGGTTTTCTATTTTGATCACCTTTTTCTACATATTTTAAATCTTCCGCCTTTATATTATCTCCAGGTAATGGTAGTGTTCTTTTGGGCCGTTAATAAAATCGATCATCAACGCTGATCTCTTTTCGTCATCTGGGGGATATTTTACCCTGACTTTGCGTGGCCTTGTGATTAATGTCGTGACTATCATAGTCAAACTGATTTGAATTTGTCTTACTAAATAAAATTTTATGTCATGCTGTTTTAAATATTTTAATATCCTTTAAAAACCTGCCAGATTTGCAGTATAGGGTAGCTAAGCAAAACCACTTTAAAGTACACTTTAGTGTATTTGCCTTAGGTGAACATATTCCAAAATGCACTTTCATGTGTGAGCACTGATCTTACACACGCACAGGCTTCCTCATGGAGGGCTCAGCTCGGTGCCCTCAGGAGTCAGAAAATATTGTTTAGTGGTTGCTGTTAATTCACAAGCTTGCTGATCTACAACATAAGCATGTGTTCAGCTTCCTTCAGCCTAGCTTTTTCTTTTTCCTAAAATGAGATTAATCATACTTACTTTGCATAGTTATTTTAATTTCTATAGGGGAAAAAGTATAAAAATTTCATAGTAAACCTAACCCAAAATCCACGATCAGCAAATTAGCTTTCTTCATTTCTCCTCTTCCAATTTTTAGGCCAAACTGAAGATATTTAATGGTGAATCAACAAACGTTTTAAATTGCTTTTTTTGAAGGAAGAGAAATGAGACATTTAGGATTAAAACTCTTAGAACCTTACAGAAAGATCATCCAGGAGACATAGCCTTAGCTAGTATCTTTTAGGGTACAGCTGCTATATATCCATTGATTTATATGTAGTTTATATTCTGCATATATTTGCCCCACTGCTGTGTGTGTGTGTGTGTGTGAGAGAGAGAGAGAGAGAGAGAGAAAGCAAGACCACTTGTACTAGGAGGGCTATGTTAAATTGATGAAATTGCTGTTTTTGTACAACAAAACTGTTAGTAAATTCTGATAATTTCACATGTTCAAACAAATAGACACTATATACTCTTGAAACAATTTGACATAAAGATAGGCATAAGGAGGCAGTAGTCTATTTCATTTTGTTCCAGTTAACAGGGGCATAGGTTTTTTCATATTTCTTTTTTCCTCCTCTTCCCCTCTCTCCCTGTCCTTCTCTCCTCCCTTCCACCTTCCCATTCCTTAGAGAGGGGAATAGTGGAACACTTTTGAACCTTTATAGTAGGAGGGCCTATCTTGTTTTGTACATCTAGCATATTATAGCTGTTCATACAGTTACTCTTCCAGCAACAGTGTTAGATACTGTTGTCTTATTTATAGAGTATAAAGAGATGAATACTTTTCTAAGAAAACAGACATACCCAGTGAGAGAACTAGCATTTGAACCGAAGTCCATCTCATGCTTTTGCCACTTCCCTTCTGTGTCCCTTCCTTCACAAAACTAAAATCCTGTCCCCTTCTAATCCTGTACCTCTGAGAGTCTGTTTCCTTTGGTGTTCATTCGAGACACTGGGCTCTCCCTTAACTCCTCAAATTTCCTTGCTGTTTTACTTGCAGTATCTCAAACATCAGTTCATAGTTCTTTAATTTAAAAAAAAGAAAAACATTTTTAATTTACAAATATAGCAGATGTTTCCCCTCTTGCTCACTTAAAGAATGATTTACTTTCTCGCCTATGAAGGTTCAGGATGTCCTTTTATCAAAGGGAAATCCTTAAGATAGCCGAAAAGAATAGCTTGTGCTACTTTACAGTTTTCATTTCTTCCATAGAAAAGCAAAAGCATTGCAGTGGGGAGGGACAGTGCACTGAGCACCCCAAATTCACCTCCTGTGCTTTAGCCCTGGGCAGGTGTCCCCTGAAGGCAGTGAGTAGTTTTTTTCCTCCTGAAGCACAAGCTTCTTATAGTTTATAATACTATAAAAATTTTAATTAGATCGACTAGAATTGTGTTAGACTAGTACTAGCTCTTCCATTAGAAAGGCAGCTCACCTCGTACTACACAGTTGGCACTGTCACCTTCGGGTGGGCTCTGGTGCTCTGTTGGGACTCTGACCTGTCGTTTCCCTGTGCGCTGCTCCCTGTGACTACTGCACTGAGCTTCTCCTCAGCCCAGCCTTTCAATTTCTTACCTCTGCCTCTCCTGTCCCTGCGGCTTAGCACATCTTCCTCCCTTTCACTCTGCCTCTGTAGACCCTGCTCTCTCTGAGTTCTGTTTACTTTCTGTCTGATATTCTCCACTTTCCTGCCAGGACCCAGGTCCCCTTTCTTCAGCTTCTGCGGCACGGAGTTAATACAGCCACTTGGTGCTCTGCTGCAGATCTTGCTCATTTTCTAACACACATCGATCCATCTCATGTGCCATCAACTCACCTACTTCAAAAGTTACGTGGAAGTTCTTACCACCTCTCTTGTGTTACGTGATAGGAGAAAAATTGCAGGTGCATTCTGCTGCCTTCCCATGGTGCTTTTAGAGCCACATCTGTCCAGAACACAACGCTCCAGGGCCTTGGCCCTTCTGCATTTTGTCAGGTGAGATCTGTCCGAGTCAGGAGAGGAGGGAGCAGTAACTGGACATGGGCATCTCCACAAATAAGGGCACAACCTGCACGGAGTTAGCAGCCATTTACAAGCGCCTGTTGGCCATTCTTGGCCCAGGGGAACAGTTCTGACAGCCGCTCGGGCCAGGCCTGGCCTCAAGCTTTCAGCTGAAGGACAAGTGGCATCATAGGGCTGTACCGCCGGGCCGTGGGGAGCCAGCACTTAGTGGTTCAAGCTGCAATTGAACAATTGTCAACGCAGGACTTAATGAGATGCAAGTTACTTATTTAATTACTGCTCAAATGAAATTTTACTGTATAACTAAATATTTTCTCTCTGGAAACTCAATTTTATTCTTGCTAATATTGCCTAGTCAGTCACATGGAGTTGTACAAATAAGCATTTGAAAGTTAAAGCAGGCACTGACCAGAAACTATACCTTTTCAAAACATCAGGTGATTGGTTAGAAGATTTTAATTTAGGAAAAAATACAAATTATCAGGAAGTTGATACATAGGTTGGTTTCTGAGATGGCTTGTAAACTTGCCCTTTAAAAAAAATAGGATCTCTGTAATGAGTATATACCATCATCTACACACATTTAAATCTCGCTAAAACACTGGTCTTGTCTGTGAAGATCCCTCGAGACCTTACATTCTCATTGTTAAATATTACTTTTGTACTTTGAAATGTTTGCCAGATTCGTGGAGAAAATTATTTAAAATGTTTATAGTTTGAATATATATGTATTTGGTTAGCTCTTATCAAAATCAAGCAAAAAATAGTAATAGT
This sequence comes from Thryonomys swinderianus, assembly GCA_004025085.1. Taxonomy (NCBI): domain Eukaryota; kingdom Metazoa; phylum Chordata; class Mammalia; order Rodentia; family Thryonomyidae; genus Thryonomys; species Thryonomys swinderianus. The sequence goes on along the minus strand of PVIC010017188.1, from coordinate 23,023 downwards.
TGATTAATTTAAAATTTATGTCTCCTAACTGTAGTAAAACTTGTCTAAATTTTTTTGCTAGGTACCTATGTACATACTTTGTTAGGAAAGTTGACTCAGGGCTGGGGATTTAGGTCAAGTGGTACCACGCCAACCTTGGATGCACAAGGGCCCGAGTTCAACCCCCAGTACTGCAAAAAAAAAGGAAGTTGACTGAAGTGTTACCTGTTGAAATAGTATTAGTAGTCTCTATAGCAACCTAAATGTTTATCAATAATGGACTGCTTCTTGAATTATAGTATATGCATAGAATGGAACACTGTATAATCATCAAAAAGGACAAAAGAGATTGAAATGTATAAAGCTGGTATTATGCTAAGCTATTTTCAGTGAGACATGCACATCCATTATCTTGTATATGCACAGCATGCTACCATTTATAAAAACACAATGTGATGAATATGGGGGCATTATTTAGAGGATTTTGATGTAGGAAAAAACACGGGCTTCTTAGACAAGAACAGCAGTGAAAAAGATGGAAGTATAGCTAGCTAGACAGACTGAGAGGGACAGATTGATCAATTTGCCTAGAAACCACAGTGTGTTTAAAGTGGCATCCCTAGTGGAGAGAAGGAATGAGAGCCATGCCTTCATGTATGCATTTCTTTGTACTGTTCCAAATCTGTGCTTGACTTTTCACCTGCATACTTTGTAATTTTCAGGGTTTTCTTGTTCGATATAAAGTTAAAAGGTGAAATTTTCATGATATTTAATAGTTCTGGTGGCTATAAAAGAAGGTTTTGGCCCTAGTACAAAATTAAATGATGTAAAATAGTTAAATAAATTTAGTCATTTTCCTTGAGTTGGAGGTGAGACACTTACCCATCTAGGAAAACCATTGGAGAACTTTAATCAATCTTTGTGAAGCCATCATTATAATACTCTAAGGTGTGAATATGTGACTCTAGAGACTTCTTTATCCTTTGTCTTTCCTCCCTTCCCATTTCCTGTACTCATGCCATTGCTACTTAACACTTTCTACAAATTATCTATTCTGGTTTAACCTATTGGATTTAACCTATTAGCTTGGAGCAAATGAACTTTGCTTTGAGAAGTTATTTGACTTAACTGATTTGGAATAATCAACTTTTCTTCATTTACCTCCTATTAGAGAATTATTTTGTCTATAAGAATGTTAACACCTTTTGTTAATTTTTTGATGAATAATAATCAGCTCTAATGTTAATTTCACTGCTAGTTACTCATAGAATATGACAGTTTTGACAAGTCTTAGCAGAAAGTCAAAATGAATTGCTTAATGGACCTTCAAAAATAACATCTGAAAGAGGTGCTAACTGGAGCCAGGCATGATGCCACAGACCTGTAAAGTCAGTACTCTGGGAGCATCAAGCAGGAGGATTGCAAGTTCAAACCAGCTGGGGCTATTTAAGACTTACCTGAAAAAAATAAAATAAAAAGCTGAGTGTGGTACCGCACACCTGTAATCTCAGCACCCCGGGCGCTGACACAGGAGGATCACCACAAGGTCACAAACAGCCTGAACTATGTAGTATAGCAAGACCATGACTCAAAAAACATAAAGAAAGGATGGAGGGGAGAAAGGGAGGGATGGAGCTCAGTGCCAGAAAGAGACAGAGAGAGAGAGGGAGGAAGGAAAGAAGGAGGGAAAGAAGGAAGGAAGGAAGGAAGGAAGGAAGGAAGGAAGGAAGGAAGGAAGGAAGGAAGGAAGGAAGGAAGGAAGGAAGAAGGAAGGGGTGGAGTTCAAAGCCAAGGCACTAGTTTCAGTCCTCAGTATGGGCAGAGTTAACTTTAATATTTGAACTGTAAAATTTGAATTTTGTGCAAAATACTAATGGAATAGTACTAAGAAGTTAATGTCATAATTAGTTCCACTTTGTCCCCCAAAATATTTAATTAGTTAAGAAAATTTTAAAAAGCGCTATTAGTTTTGCAAACATAAGTAAGCATTCATTTAGTGAAAAGAACTGGAGCATTATACATGACATTGTCTAACATCAAGTATAATTTGGAGTCCATTAAGGTGTCAAGAAAATAAGTAAGTGAAGTAATGAAATTTGCTTGTGATTCTTGTGACGTGAAAGAATCACAAGCAAATACAAAATTAAGCCGCGTCACACTTCACACCCATCTGTGGTTTTCTGATTTGCAGGTGTATCAAGTAATCCCATCCAGCCTTCTCCACAGACTGTCCCAGCCATCGATCCTGCTCTGTTCAGTACAGTTTCCCAGGGTGAGTCACCCCTCTGTTCTGACCTATATCCTCACCCTATAATGAAGGTGTTATTCTGTAATCTTACTTTGCATACCATAAATGTAAATAGCCTTGATTTATGTCGGAATGTTAGGTGAATCAAAACAGATCTCTTTGCTTATGTTCACTAGATTTCTGAATAAACCAGGATTACTTCATATTCTCAGAAATACCCAAATTTAAGGTTCCTTTTGTTAGCTTTCCTTTTCTGTACTGCTTGATACAGTGGGACAGATGTAATTCCAAGGCTACCTTGAAGGCTTAATGCTAAGCTAGTTTGGTTCAAAATTACTGTGTGTTTTGATAATGATTTTTTTTAACTACACTGGGTTAGATTGTTTCAAAAGAAAGGAACTGACTGTTGAAATAAAAATCTTGGAGGTGGATTATTGTAGTTGGTTTACTGGGTACACAACTGTTTTGTTGATCGCAGTCTTTCCTGCTTTTCTTTTTTTTTTTTTTTTTATTTTTGAGACAGGGTCTCGCTTTGCAGTTCAGGCTGGCCCTGAGCTCACTATGGAGCCCAGGCAAGCCTCAAACTCAGCAATCCTCCTGCCTCTGCCTCCCGAGTGCTGGGATGACAGGCGTGAGCCACCACGCCCGGCTTTCCTGCTTTTCTTTTGTTTTTACCTCAAGTCAGACCTGGATTTATTTTGATCTTTGGATTTGTTTCTTTACATCTAATGAGACTTGGGTATTTTAAAAATCAGAGTTTTCTTTTCTCCCATTTTTTTTTTTTGGTTGCTTTTTTTGTAGTTGTTGCTCATTTTCTGCCGATATGTACAAGTGTGGTCCCCACTTGATTTTATGTTCCTTTGTATGGGTGGGAACTGGCCATGACACCGTCAGCTGTGCAGTGAACACAGCCGTGAAGGAAGGTTTCACAGAGGTGGATTCCACACAGACCCTGTCGGTCTCGGCACTGTCCGGCAGTTTGTTCCACAGTTTTAAGGACTGTCTGGGATCTTTGTTCCCTAGGGCTAGAAGTGAGTCGAAAAGCTGCTAGGGTTAAGGTTGGTGCGCAGAGGTTTGTAGAAGGAGAGAAGATGCAAAACAAGTACATTATGTTCCAATTCCCTGTAAAGCATCTCCGTCCTTGCACTCTGTCTGCCTCTATACTTCACGAGATTTCTGTAGATCGGATGTCAATTCTTGAACTGAACTAAGCTTCTGAACTGAACTTTATCCATGCTGTCTTATGGCTTGTATTTCCTTTCCCCTGGATTACAGCTTTTCTAGAAATGGATCAGTTTTCTCTTTTCCACCTTTTTTGTTCTATCTCTTTCCTGCTTTTGCTTTCCAATTTAACAGATTTATTTTCCTTTATACTGCCTTATCATTTGACTGTGGTGTCAGGACGATGTCTAGTTCTGTATGCTTATTCTGCTGTCTAGTCCAGAGCCCTGGAGTTCACACAGCCAGAGTGTGCCTGGCACGCTCACTGTTGCACAATGATTTTGTCTTCAAGCATCAGGACCTATAAAATATACTATTAATTTATATTGAAGAGTTTGAATTATGTTACCTTTATTCTACTTATCCCAGTTTACCAAAAGCAAATTAGATATATGAACTAAAATTCAGAGCTGTAATGAACTTTGAATCTTCAGAGGCATTTCATAGGAGAGCATAGCATTATGTAGTAAGAAAAAGGTAAGGGACTTATACTAAACTCTGGCACATTACCCAAGAACATAGTGAAAGATATTTATTTGTTACAAAGCTATGACCCACCCATTTGTCTCTCTTAAACCTGGTTTCCAGATTCCTGCTTATAAATCACACAGATTCCACCTGTATATACTGTATGTAAAGAAAGAGAAATGCACAAACAGATCAATAGCAAATACAAAGGGAAAGAACCTAAGTCACATTAAGGAAAACAGTTGACAGAGTAAAGAACCCACAGGATGGGGAAAATATTTACCGAGCACTTGACAAAAGGTTCATGTCCAGAATATATAAAACACACACACACACACAAAAAGTAATTCAGTTAAAAATAGACAGTTGGTATGAGTACTTAATTCTTAAAAGAAGAAATACAAATTTCCCCACATATACATGAAAAATGCTCACTATCCCTATCCCTCAGAGAAATACAGATCAAAACTACAGTCTTACTCTACATCAAATCTACATCTCACTCTTGTCAAAATGGATATAAAGGAGGAAATTGTGGAATGTAAATAATTATGGAAAACAAGGTAGAGATTCCTCAGAACACTAAAATATAGGATTCAACTATGACACTTCTGGGTATATATTCAAAGGACATTAAATCAGCATATGATAGAGATACCTACAGATGTGTATAATTTGAAATTATCAGTTCTTTTTTTCTTAGATTGCTATTAAAATTTCACCTAAAACTACACCACCAAACCCAAGGTTAGATTTCTAGCACCATTTGTTGAAACCAGTATCATTTTGATTTTTTGTTAAAGATCAGTGTTTTGTGGGTTCCTCTCCTCATTGTCTATTCTGTTCAAATCATCTATTTGTTTTTTCTTTCAGTATTATCACATCACCCTAATTAGTGTAGATTTATAGGATGTCTTCATTCTGGAGAGTCAGTCTTATAACTTAGCTCTCCTTAAATGGAGTTGCCTGGGTCTTTTGCCACTCCATGCAAACTTTATAATTATTTTGTTGACAAGTAACATACTGGGATTTTGATTAGAATCAATAGACTGAGTTAGAAAGAATTGACTATCATCTATGAAAAACATGAAATACTTAATTTTTCTTTGATACCTTTCATCAGAGTTGTATGGTTTACCTTGTATACATCTTGTGCATATTTTGCTAGATTTATATCCGAATATTCCCTTTTGTACATTGCCAATATAAATGATGTATTACTGTTTATATAAGCACAATGATATTATGCTTTTAATTTCAAAATACAGATATTTGTTGTGTTGCTACTCAAAACAGCTAAGGTAGAATGAGTAAATAAGTGAAGTAGATGTGAGATAGATAGATGTATGTATGTGTGTGTGTGTGTGTATATGAAAATTATTCCATTGTAGGGCAGCATAAAGTTCTGTCACTTGTTTAAAATGAATGGAACTGGAGGCAATAGAGATAAATAAATTTATCAATAGATTAAAAGTTTTTGCTCAGCAAAAGCCCTTGTCAAGAAAATGTAAAGATGTGCTGCAGACAGAGAGGAAACTTGTTTTGGCTTATCTGGTGAAGGACCATTATCTGAAATAGATAAAGAACTATAATAAACAGTGAATAGCCACAAGACCTCAGCAGACACAAGGGAGATGGAAAGCAAATCTGCATATGAAAGGGTGCTTGACTCCATCTGTCAGCAGGAGCATGTGTGAAGTCCCACAGCAGCGAGAGAGTCTCCTTCCCCCTTAGCAGCACCAGATCCGGATCCAGACCACTAACGCCAGCAACCTCTATGGAAGGTTTGGAGCACAGGAGCTCTCGTTCTTAATGCTGGGTGTCAGATTGTACAGACTTTCTGGAAGATGACTCGGACGGTTCTTTAGGAAACTAAACATACTCATCCTGTGCAATCCTGCACCATGATCCTTCATTTTACAGAGAAGTTGGTCCACCCAGAATCCTTCTCACAGATGTTTGTAGTGGCTTTGTTCATAATTGTCAAAACTTAGAAAGCAAACAAGATGTCATTCTGTAAAAAATGGACAAACTGTGGTATATCCAGTTGAAACAATATTATTCAGTGCTAAAAAGAAATGTTCAGTCAGGATGTGAAAAGACATAGAGGAAACTAAATGCATATTGCTAAGTTAAGCCAATCCAAAAAACTACATACTTAGCTACATGATTCCAACTATGTCATTCTAGAAACACTGCAAAGGCTAATAGTTTTTAGAGTCTGGGCATAAGTGAAGGGTGAATATAATGGAACACAGAGGAATAAAACAGTGAACTGTCATGTGTGCTGCTGGCGTGAATTTGTCCATAGTCACAGAACATACCAGGACCGAGAGTGAGCCCTGATGTGGACTCTGGCTGAGCTGGAAGTTAATCCCTGTGACACATGTACCGCTCCTCCGGATGGGACACATGGAACAGGCTGTGGATAGGACCAGGGGACTGTGAGCTCTCTGTGTCTGCTTCAGTTCTGATGTGAACCTTAAACCATTCTGAAAGATAAAGTTTTTAAAATAAAAATACTGGATTTATCTCATTACCAATTCTGCTACCATCACCATTTGTTCTTTCTATACATTATCACTATATACATGTGTTAATATGACCATATATATTTAGTTTTGCAATAAATATGTGGCTCATCTTAGAGAGAAGAATGGAATTGGAAAGGTAGCTATTTGAAGTAGCCTTTTACTTTCTTACCTTGCATATATCTGTATAGTATTTGAGATTGGGTAATGACTCGCCCAAATGCTTTTTGAATCAAAAATATTTGAAAAGTATTTATTTAGCAGGCACAATAAAAGGTCACCGTACTCTCACTGCCCTTGTTGATATTAAATGGTGTACTTTGGGAATGCCTTTATATAAGTTTCAACACTGTCTTTTCTGTTCTATTCAAGATTAAATGCAGGCTGTGTCATTCGCTTTCCTATGGACTCAGTTTAGGATTAAAGTGCACTACAGTGAGTTAGTTAGACCCTTCACATATAAATTACTGGAAACTCAAAAGAGTCTCCATTTTTGAACCCTCTGCACTGGGATTAGCTAAATCAATCTTGGGAATGTTGCTCATTTCACCTGGGCATGCCTGGATCGCTCTTTACACCAGAAGCTGTGTCTCTGAGCTGTGCCTAAGCAGCCTCCCTTCGCTGCTACAGGAGAGAGTCCGACAGGTGCTTGGTCTGTCTGTTCCTGTCCTGCCCTGTGCAGGGGAGAAACTGTGGTAAAGCTGGTCTTGTGCTCAATTCCATGCAGCTTAGGTACACAGCTTGCAGGGGAGAGTCTGTTAGATGAACTGTTCATAACTGCGGTCCACACCGTGCTTTTTCTCTGGTACTGATTATAACTTCTAGTAAATCTCAGTGATGGAGAAAAAACAGCTTTTATTTTGCTGTGCAGAGCATATGCTTACTGTTTCAAATAGAAAATCTGATGAAATGGATTTGAAGTTATTCTTTTTATGAAATGGAATTTTCTTCTGTGGCTTTCATTTTATCTATTAAGTTTTTAAGTGCTACTTTTTAGGGATCATAACTAGATGACATATTTTATTACCCTTCAGTTTAAAATTTTAGTCCATTATTAATAATTTGTCTATATTCATTAAATTAACAAAAGCTTGGTGTTACAAAAGTCACCACTTGACATGACTTTAAGATCTTTAGAGTGCTAAAAAGAAGTCTAACCTCTCTGTATGTCTAAATTACATTTAACATCTAAATCTATAACTTGATTATTACATGTAGTTACTGTATTATATGTAAAAGTTAAGTTTATAAGCTTGATATATCAATATTTTTCAGTTAAAATATTTCATTCACATTTTCTAAGTACTGAGATTATCTCATTAAATTGCAGTATTTGTGTTTTCAAATAGTTTTATCATTGATAGATTAATTTATAAAAAGTAACACTTCTTTTCATTACAACATTTTATCTTATTAATAATAAATAGATGTCAGCAAAACAGTGCTAAAGCCAGTGCTGTAAAAATAAGATTAGTGTGATCACTAGGTCTTTCTTTCAACAAACGCAGCAAATTTTGGATGAATGCCTGTATGTATTTAAAAGATTTCTCAGAGGTAGAGGGTAGCATATTCAGCACAGAAAGAACAGTGTTAAACCCATTTTTCCGAAATGTCTTACTCACCTAAATGGTCCATATACAGGTGACTAGAGCCTCTTTGTTTTGAAAATCCATTTTAGGGATCTGGTAGGTCGTAGTTCAAGAGAAAAAAATACAAATAAACATAACCTGAAGTGAACCTGTTTAAATTCTAAAGAGAACTGAAGCATAGTCGGTTTTGGGGTTTAATGGCTAACAGATGTCAAACTAAAATACTGAAAGAATTGTGTAGAAATTGGTTTTTGTTTTTATTTAATTATATTTTACTAATTGATTGTATTCCTTGCTTTTTTAAAAAGATCAAAATTCGGCAGAATTAAAATAATTTTTTTTTGGAGTGTGTCATCTGATTCACAGCAATAAGAGCCAAATTTTACATAATCTTTAATAATATTACTTCAGTAACTATTTGAAGACTTACTATATGTCACACCCTACACTAGTTGCTGTGTTTAAATTGTCAGTATATTTTCTTAAAAGCTGAAATGTAATTAATTCTATATGAAGTTGATTTTAAAATATAGGAGTCATTGCAAATGTGGGCAACATTTTCATGCAGAGTTACTGAGCTAAGCTCCAATGGGTACCTGGCACTGAGATACAAGCTTTAGGAACACATGTGTTGTGTCAGTACTTATCTTGGAAATTTTAGAGCAATAATATTGCTTAGAATTTAGTAGCTTATCTGGGGTTATCACACATTTAATCTTATGTTGTATCTATTGATGGTAAAAATGAAAAACAACTTTAAGCTTATTATAGTCTATGCCTCAAGCGTTTACTTAGGAAATACTCCATTTCTCTTAAAAATTTCCAAAGAAAGAGGTACTTCAATAAATACACTGTCGGTTTTTGAACTTGTCTTCAGAAATTCATATTATCATATGTCAGATTAAATAAATTTCTATATATTTTTAACCCAGTTATTTAGTTGAGCTATGTACATTAAACAACCTAGAAAACATGCTGGGAATAAACTTTGGACAAGTAATTTATAATGGTCTTCATATTTGTATTTAAATGATAAAAAGTTTAAGGAAACTAAGAATTTTATTTGAATTACACAAAAATGTAAATATTTTCACTCTAAAAATGTCAACTAAGATATTTTTAATATAAACCATGTTGTTCACCTTTTTCATTGAGGATTACATTTACTGTATATTCTGACTCAAATGAGGGCCGGGTGGTTTAGTCTGTGTGTATTGTTCCATGAAGACAGGCTCAGTTCTTTTAGCATCAGCTTCAAAGCTACTCTTCTTTTTTCAAACTGACTAATTTTTTGCAGTTAATTTGCTAAAATATAGTGGCATCTAAGACACTGTTTCTTGTGAAAAAGTCTTACTCATAGAAGTTATTTTATATTGCCATAACTCGGGTTTACACTAGTAATTAAATATTGAAAGGAATGGAGAAAATGTATCAAACTGAATATGAGATTGAAAAAAACCTTGTCTTTTACATAACATTGAATAATTTCTTTAATTCCAAAGGTAAGCACTTATATAACCTGAGAACAATTTTTATAGCCTAATAAGTATCCTAATCTTCTCCTTGTAGGGGATGTCCGTCTAACTCCAGAGGACTTCGCTAGAGCTCAGAAATACTGCAAATATGCTGGCAGTGCTTTGCAGTATGAGGATGTAGGCACAGCCGTACAGAACCTACAGAAGGCCCTCAAGTTACTGACAACGGGCAGAGAATGATGCCTTCGTGCAAGAGATTGGTGTGTCTTTGGCAGAAGGAACTAACAGTCCACTACTCTATCATCAGCCTATCAGGAACACAGTTTCAAGGGGGACCTCGGTTCCACTGGATGTGACAATGAAATCTGTGTCTGTCTGATTCCCACTGAAGCATTCAGCAGTAGCCTCAACCAGTTTTCATTGTCCATTTAGTGGATCCCACAATCTCTGAGTAAATAGGGCTTATGTTAGCAAGATCCTTCAAAAATATCAGTTGAGCCCTACTTCAAAAATGAAAACACTCCACTATAAAATTATCTAGGGAATAAACTTTGCAATTCAGGTATTTTGAGGGATTTTCTAAAAATCTACAATATTTGGACAAACCATATTACTTTGCTATTAAATTCTAAGTTTAACTTTTAATAAAGATGGCCAGAATATTCTAGAGATCATGATTTTGTTTTCCTCAACATTTACAAAAGTAAGTATGAACATCTGAAAACACTAGACCCCAAAAGACTATGTCACAACCCTTAATTTATATCCATATTAGATACAGCTATGTTAAAAATGTTAAACTTCATGAAAGGAAATAAAACCGAGGTCAAGCAGGAGAGGTCCCTTTTAGAGTGAAGAATAACACCGGTTTTCTTCCTGGTTCCCCTTGCCCACTGAAGCTCAGGCGCAGTGGCCTTGGCTGCCTTGGCAGTCTGACTGCGTGTATTAGAAAATGAAGAGTTGTGGTGGCTCACGCCTGTCATCCCAGCACTCGAGAGGCAGAGGCAGGAGGATTGCTGAGTTCACGGCGGCTTGCCTGGGCACCATAGTGAGCTCAGGGCCAGCCTGAACTACAAAGCGAGACCCTGTCTCAAAAAAAAAAAAAAAAAGAAAAGAAAAGAAAATGAAGAGTTGTCTGTAGTGGTGCCTGGGAATTTGGTGCTTAAAGTAAAGGGTTTCCTCAGCGCTGTGGAGTGGATCCCACAGGGTACATAGATGGAATGATGCAGAAGATTTTAGGGCTTGAGATTCTCATAAGTTTTAAGGAATCACAGACTTAACTGTATCACCTGCATTTGTGCTGTAGAGAAAATAAATACAAGATTCTTATAACTAGTTAAGCTTATTTTAAAGCTAAATGTCTGTTTTGATTTGCATGGTAGAACTGTCCTTTTTAAACATTTGTATGTTTGGTTGTAGGAGTACGTATGTTTCTATAGTGAGACAGTTTTTTTTTTTCAAAGGTGAATTGACAGATTCACTTGAAGTTTACTTTCCCCTCCCATTTATGCCACTTGGATTGTAATCCTTTAGGTGTCAGCGAGCTGTGGCCCATGGCTGATCACCGGTAGTATAAAGTTTTACTGGAACAAAACCAGACCCATTCATTTATGTTCCGTTATGGTTGCTTTGCACAGCTGTAGAGTTATGTGGCTTGTGAGTCTAAAATATTTACTGTCTTGCCCTTTAAGAAGTACACTGATACCTATTTTAATTGCCTGGTTGAAAGAAAATGAATCACTAACTGATAACTACTTGTGTTAATTACTTTGCATAAATGTGATGCTATTGTGCAAGGTTTGATAGAATGAATACTGAGAATAAATGAACAATTCTAAATTATCCAAACAAGCCCCAAAAAACATATCTCGTAAAAGAAAATACTATAAATCCTCCACAAAACACATGAACAGTGAAAGTGTTCAGTGTTTGTATCTGGGAATACAGTGCTCTGAAGAATGTCACCATAATTGAAAACTGACTAGGACGTTATTTCTAAAAGCGGTAAATATAGTTCCACAAATCTTATTTCAATCTTTACATATCTGTTCACTGAGACTAGAACCTCCTATGTCATACCCATCCTGCTGGCTCACAGGCATGCTGAGGAGACATCTGGAGGGCGGAAACAGTGTGGTAACCACTGACTAGTGGGCTATATCATGTAGCAAGCACTCCTTTTTATAAAATAGAAGGGACTCCGCTGGTCACCTCAGAGTTAAGAGGAATTAAATGACATACACAAAGTGCTTAGCACATGGTGACATTCGAAAACTATTTATTGTTTAAAGCTATAATTAATGTAAATTGTTAATAATTTATTTCCCAAATACCAGGAACACCCCCCCCCCCGTTGTCTTTGTGGCCCAATGCTTAAAAATGCCTTCTTGCATGAGGGGACTAAACTGTTTTTAACCTTGTACTTGTATTTTGTCACAAAAATTAGGGCACGCTTTCTGATGTAACACTAGGATAAGCATTTTTGTTTCTTCGTTCAACTTGTATTCATTGAGCAGCTACTGTGTGCCTGGTATTGTTCTTTGGAAGAAGTAGCAGAAAACAAGAAAAACAAATCTCTGCTTCATCAAGTTTACATTCTAGTGCCGGACAAGTGGACGTGCTGAATAAAAGAGTATCACATGTCTTTGACCAGTGGTTCTCAAAAGGTGATTGTGAGGAACGCAGTTCTCAGACCCCAACCTAGTCCTTCTCTGCCAGAAGCTGTAGCTGCCACCCCAGCCTTTTGCATTTTCAGAGGCACTTGAGGTCATCCCTGAAGTCTGAGGTGGGTGAGCCTTACCCAAGTCAGAAAGATGGAGAGACTGGGGAGAGGTTATCCTGAAGCACTGCCATCTGCTCAAGACCTCTTAGGGAGTCCTCAGCCATACAGGGCAACTTTGGGGTAATGATAAATGTGATGGAGAAAACTAGAAAGCTCAGAGTCGACTTTTAGGTATATGTAGACATGTACATGTTTAAGTAGGGTAGACAGGACACCGAGAGGCAGTGGTAGCCATGCAGGAGCATAGGGAACACATTCCTGACGGATGTGGAAAAGGAGTCTGAGTGTAAGTGGAACGAAGGCAGGTCAAGGAGCTAAAGAATAATACAGGCCTTTTTAAAGGGCTTTGACTTGAATGAAAGCTACAAAAAAAAAAAAAAGGAATAGTCTGACAGGACATTTAAAGGAGTTACATTGACTAGGTCATGATGGAGGGTGGGAGTGGAGCTGGGGGCCAGGTAAGAATATTGCAGTAGTTACAGTGAGGTGTGGATTCCACTAGCCAAGGGGGGACGGGAGGTGTGATTGACTTCTGGCTTTTCTTTCCTGTTTTTGTAAAAACCACAGGATTTCTGTAAACAGGATGTGAAGTGTGGACATCAGAGTGAAGATGGAGTCCCAGTTTTTACCCTGAAAGCACGGAAGGAATGAGTAGTCATTAATTCCAGTTGAGAAAATTGCCAAATTCTTGTGACCATCCAAAGTAAAACTGAAGGCAGGGCTTTGTCAGTGCCACAAGGGGAAGAAAAAATCAGAGAAGTTTCTGTGTCCCTGTTTGTCAGATACCTCAGCAAATCACTGCCGGGAGTAGAAGTAGGAATTATGCCCATGCTTGACAAGTCCCTGTAGATTTACAAAACATCTAGATCACATCAAAAAAGTCAAACTTTCACTACAGGCCCTGAGAGTTAATAGTCTCAGGTGTTAATAGAAGTTATATCCAACTAGTACAACTGGTACTTCTAGAAATTCAAGATTTCTGTATATACATTAAGAGTTGATATGTTACCTTCATAAAGGAACTTATACAGGAAGAGCAACATGAAGTGAAAACATGCAGGTTAAACATCCCTAATCTTAAAGCCCAAACTGACTAGAAATCCAAAACTTGTCAGTAAAACCAAAATAATCAGAAGAATTTTCAGCATTGCTGTAACACTCAAAGTTTGGACTTTAAAGCATTTTAGATTTTGGATTTTCAGGTTAGGACAACAGTTCTGTCATCTAAAAAAGTCTAAAATTTAGCCGGGGTTCTGTCATCTGCCTTGCAAGCACAAGGTCCGGATTTGATCACCAGTAACCAAACACCCCAATGCCAGTTGTGGGGACTCATGCTGTAATCCCAGCACTCGGGAGGCAGAGGCAGGAGGATTGCTGAGTTTGAGTTTTGCCTGGGCTACATGGTGAACTCAAAGCCAGCCTGAACTATAAAGTGAGACCTTGTCTTAGAGGAAAAAAAAAAAAAATGTTCAAAATTTGAGACAATTCTGGTCCCAACCATTTTAAGGTGTTTTATAAATTCTGTTTTCACTCCACAATTAACAAGGGGAAATAGATTTTAACTCTCATCTTGTTACTGTTGCTGGTTGATAGAACAATTAGGAATGTGACTAGTACTGGACTCATATGGTCTTTGAACCCTGAATAAAACCAACCAATTATCTATGCAACTGGCTCCTTTTCTCCTTTTGAGATGACTCCTATGTGGAGTGGCATGAAATGGTTTTTCATTGATTGGAGATTTCACTTCCCATAGGAAGATTGCAGAGAGCATAAATAACATGTCTACTTTTTAAATACTGACTTTAAAGGTAAACACACAGTGATGAAATGGATGGATGATTGCCTGAGTGCTGGTTGAATATATATACTTACTGATCCTTTTCAACACTCTTAAGATACAGTTTGTAATGATTCCTTATTCTTAAAATAACCCCCCGCAAAACCATCAGCCTGGGAAAACAAAATTGTAGGTCACTGTAGCAAAAGCACTCTGACTAATTCATTCACTTTGGTACCACTGACAAGAAAACTTTGAGCACTGCTGGTGAAGGAGCAGAGATCTTGCTACATAGTTTTGCACATGTACACGATTATGCATAATAATGCATATCTATATCAGGCATAGCCTTTTGAAAATATATGGAACAAAATGGAAAGAAGTTTATTTTCAATCCTGATCTTATCTGCTAAAGATTAATATTTGTTTGTTTGTTTTCCTTGCCGTACTGGAGATTCACCATAAAATGGACTACAGACAAGCACAGGACTTTTCTAGTAACCTTTGATCTGCTGAATGTAGATTATACTCAGTTCAGCAGTCAGGCAGACATTTAAGTTCAGCAATCTGCAAAAGGTTAGAAAAGGCAGAGTACTGTGTTCCTCACGCGAGGACACACAGCTGACCAGAAGTCTTTATCTGTTTAGACACAGCAGATGGTGTTTAGGTTCCATAAGAAAATGCTAATACATTTCTATTTAAAAAAATAAACTGCACAAAACTAGGAGCTGCACAGCAGGACGTTTTGTTGGGATCTTGGCATTTGAGTTGTACCCTGAGAATGAGCAAGAGCCCAGCAAGGCGATCCAGGGAGTTAACATGAGAGGGAAGCGTGAAAGGGAGCCTGGAGTTGGAGGAAAGTCCGCACCCTGTGCAGTTGCTGCGGAGTAGCCCTTAGTCCTAAGGCAGATCTGCCTAGCGGAGACAGCATTTCGTTTCCACACAGAGAGAGGCAGCAGTCTCAATATATTAGTGAGTGGATTTCTGAAACAAAAATGACTCCTTTTTTGCACTTAGCCTAATTTGAATTTTAAAGTTCAACGTAGCACAAGGTAATCTGGACCAGCTACGAAATCAAAGTGTGGTACATATTTAAAACCAGTACACACACATCTTGCTCACAGTTCTGGTGGCCGGGTGCCCCCGAATTCATTGTCTAGTAAGGCCTATTCCTCCACGCTTGTGAGGACACTAGTCCTAGTCAGTTCTCAGAAGGTCCGCCTCTTAATAGCACTGCATTAGCAGTTCGGTTGCAGTGTCACTTTTGAAAGGACTTAGACATTGAGAGTGACACACCTGTAGCGCACTCCCGTACTGCAGAGCTGTAATGTCTACTACACCTAATACATATTGAATAATTAAAAATGGAAAAATACATTAGCAGACATAAATGGAAGCAAAAAAAAGACAGAATAAACTCGAAGTCCCTTCTTGGACGTTTATTCTTCCTAAAGCTGATTATGTGGCTCTGAAGCTAAACCAGAGATCCCAGCTTTGTCTTCACTCTAGTCCTAGTGATTTTTCATACAGCCCGTCCTGTGTTTTACTCTGCTTAGGTAGTGCAGTCAAAGCTCTCTGTGGTGAATCCAATCTTCGCCCACAGTAGGTCCAGGATGTGACTGACTCAACAGGCCAAAAGGACAGTGAGTCGGACAGAAGGAAATGAGACGCAAGTTAAGGGGTGAAATGCTCTAAGGCGAAAATAAGGTGCAGTTCTGCCTCAGCAACACCAGAAAATGTCAGAGTCCTGCTCAGAATCACTTGTGGTTATTGTTGCTGTGACCCTGTGCTCAGAGAGTGCTCGGGCTGAGTCATCTATATGCTACAGTTCTTGTGAGAAAGTTGAACAGTTCACAGCGTGCTTTTTGTAAGACGTTTCCAAGGGCCTCGCCCCTGACCCCACTTTCATCTTTCTGACCGGGATTGAAGATAGCAGTTTCTGACAAAAAGAAAGTACTGTATCTTAGAAGTCATCTGGATACAGGCATAAATTGTCTTCTTAGGATGTTTTAGTGTCTGTGCACTTTAATTCTTGAAGTATTTGAGGAAGTTGAATAAACCTGGAAACCTGAAATCACTCCTAATGAATTTTTTTTTCTTTTTTGGCAGTGCTGGCGATTGAACTCTGGCCCTTGTGCATCCAAGGTTGGTGCGGTACCACTTGAGCTAAATCCCCAACCACTCCTAATGAAATTTTAAAAGCTTTGTGAACATTGCTGAGGGCGACCTCAACTCTTTGATTCACAAACTCTTAAAGATGGAAAGGATTTAGAGAATTTCTAATCGCAGTTCCCACGTTACACAGCTTGGAACTGAGACCCAGGAGAGCCATAGCTTCTTCCTTACACACCCAGTCAGTGGAAACACATGAAACACTTCTGACTTTTAGGTTAAGGGTGTGTGTGTGTGTGTGTGTGTGTTTCATTCTGAAAACTACGTCAAAAAAGATAACGGGCCAAGTACATTTTGGAAATTTGCCACCTTTGCCATGCTAATTAAGAAGTCTACTGTTGATCTTTAATTGGTTAGTTACTTCATAAATATTGCTATTTACCTCAAAATCCCCTCAAAACACAAATTTTAAAAAAAAAGGATACCTATCACTTCCAGCCTCATCAGAACAGTAAGAAATATGTACATGAAAAGAAACTTATTGCCCAAAGCAATGTATGATGAAATGTAAAATTAAGGAGAAAGGAGCAAAGCTTTACATACCACCATATCCGTAGAGAAGTGACTAAGGATTTGTGCAGTAAACAAAGGGTGGAGACACTTGGATTTTCCGGGACCCTGGAATCTCATTTATCTGCTGTCCAAGAAATCATGTATGCCTCAAAGAGAATATTTTATATTCTCCTTGCCATCATCAGGGCAATGTCAGTGTTTAATTTCTTGCTGTCTCCTCAGAAAAGTAGTTCTTAAATTGAAAAAAAGTCTGATACTGGGTGAGGAAAGAAATATACCTTTAATTATTTGTTCTCTGGTTGACATATAGCCTTTTGTATAATGAATATAAACAGTAAAAACAACAGTAATATTGATAATTTTTGTGACTGCCACCAACAGAAACTATAGCTATTTCCAAATCTCATAAGCCGCTCATTGTGATTGTTACTGATTTACTAAGAGCTCATTTATACCCATTATTATTTTGAATTTATAGACAATAATAGACCTAGATTTTATTTAATGCACTAACAAGGACAACATGGTTCTACATCACAATTTGATTTCTGTACATTTTATTTCCTTGTTTTACCTTTAAAATATTTTTATTAGTACATTGTGTGGTGCATAGAACTATATTCATCTCAGGGAGTAGGTTCATGTACGTCACACATCTTAATTCTTTTTATTTCCCCTTCCCCTCTTCCTTCCCCTACCTCCATCTCTTGGTCCCCTTCCCATTTGCTAAAGATCTATCTCCACATATATTATTTTGCCCATAATTATATTAAGTAGGAATAGCACCCCTACGCCCTAATCTTCCAAACCCATGAATATGATCCCTTGCAAGTGACTCAGGGGAAGGGACTTTGCTAGGCAAGCACTGAGCTGCGTCCCCAGACTGCCACTGGGCAGCTGTGATTAAGGTTAAGAAGCCCGAACTGAGGCGAGAGCCCTGAATTACACAGAGGGCTCAGGCTGAGCACACGCGCTCCTCACAGCAGAAGCCTTTTCTCAGCTGTTGGAAGAAGGGCTTGTGACCAGGACTGATCTACTTTCGCAGGCTTTGAAGTGCAAAAGTGGAGCCAGGAATGTGGGTGGCCTCCCCAAGATGGAAAAGTCAAGGAAACAGATTTACCCTCGGCTCTTAGGAAAAAGGGTGCAGCTTGTCATCGCTTTCATTTTAGCCCGCTGAGACTCCATCAAACTTCTGACTTCCAGAACTACCGTAATAAATTTTTGTTGTTGGACTAAACTACGATAATTTCTTATAACAGCCGTGAGAAACTAGTACATTAATTCATTTCATTTTATGCATTTAAAAATATTGCTCTGAGCACCTATACCCGACAAAGGTATTCAGGCATAAAGTTATTTTAAAACTTCTGTCCAATCGTCTCTTCAGTTACAATTGTTAGAAGAAAATCCTTACAGAGTTGACAGTGAGTATTGGCAATGTGTGGTGGAACCTAAAAGGAGTGTCTACATATTTCTTTTTCATAGTCACCCAAACATGTTAGTAAAACTTCTGGTAGCAAAATCATAAATATAATTTTAACTCGAATTGACTTTTCCCTCTACTTTGTCAATGATTCTTTTTCTGTCTGGCTTCCACCACTTCCAAAATTAGGTTATACTGATTTATGAAATTCATTCATGGAGGAATGAGAGCCAAGGGAAGAGTGATTTTAATGCTCTGAATCAACCTTATTACTTTATGGAAATCCAGATGAGCAGAGCAGTTACTAGAAGAACATGCCAAGGAATTGCTGTAGGAAAACGGAAACCAACAAAGAGGACCCATGCCAGAGAAACCACATTTCTGCTTGCCAGTGGTGATGGAGTTGCTGGTCATTTCTTGATTGGGATTTCTGGGATCAATTCCTACCCCTGCTATAATACACTAATGCCAGAATAACTTTTAAAATTGTTTGTGTTTTCCTATATGTTAGCTGTGGATAGCATTGTTTAACATATCTGGCTAATTGAAATTGGTAGCGATGTTTGAGTTCTAGAAAGTTCTACAAAAATTCTATTATGTACTTGAGAAAGAATATCTTTAAAGTGCTTTTATGGAAAGAAGTTATGAGATCTTGTGATTTTTCTGTTGAATTTTCACTCTTTGAATGTATAAAACATTTACATTATTCAAAAATCTAACTATGTAAGTCAAAAAACAAACCCAGAAAATGGGCTGTAGCTGGGTAATATTATTCAGTGAAGAGTGCTTACCTATCAAGTGTCAGGTCCTGGATCCCAACCTTTAGATTCCACTGAAAATGCAGGAAGAGAAGGAAAAACAACAACCAAAAAGAACAAAGGTCTCAGGTAGACAATTCTCTAAAGATACAGAAGTGGCCAATTTATACATGAAAAGAGGCTCCAATTATTCAGGAACTGCAAGCCTAAACTGTAATGGGGCTCCATTTTGTGTCTATGAGGATAGCTAGAATTAAAAATGCATTCTTATTAGTTACTTGGAGTTAGAAATGCATTATAATCTAAGAGATGTTTTGTTTTGGCTCCATTTGGAGTTTTCCTTATGTACAACCATTGTTGTGAAGTAAGACAATTTGAGTCTATATGAAAACATAGCCTGTCTACTGTTAGATACTGTTTGGCATACAATTTCTAGCACAGTGTCCACATACTTTGTACCAGTTTTATGAAAAGTATGCCTTTGGATCTTAATTTAAATCATGCTGGAATACCTGGATAATAATGTTTATAGCAGCACACTTTATGGCAGCTGTATCATTTTTTTTTTTTTTTTTTGAGACAGGTTCTCACTTTGCAGTTCAGAATGGCTCTGAGCTCACTATGTAGCCCAGGCAAGCCTCAGTCTCACAGCAATCCTCCTGCCCCTGCCCCAGCCTCCAGAATGCTGGGATTACAGGCATGAGTAACCATGCTCAGCACTGTGGTCTGTGGTTATTGGGGATCAAACTGGAGCCCTTGTACTTGGAAGGCAGATGCCAGAACCACTGAGCTAAATCCCTGGCCCCCATGACAGCTGTATCTTGGAAACAATGTATGTGTCCCACAACAGATGAATGGGTAAAGAAAATACACAATGGAGTATTCCACTGCCATAAAGGTAAATTTGAGTCACTTGTAGTTAAATAGATACAACTTGAGAATATAATGTTATGTGAAATAAGTCAGACATAAGCTCAAATATCACATGGTTTTCTTATATGAAAATTATAAAATATAAATATACAAATAAAGAATAATAGGAAAAAATAAAAGATAATAGGAAGTACAGAGTACAATAATTCCACAAATTACATATTTTATTGTTTTAAAAGTGGTTTAAAATATACACTAATTTATTCATCTATACTACTAGTTTCACTTATACTACTAGTTTATTTTAGATCATTGGAAAAGTTTTGTATTTATTTTATTTCTTTTTGTAATCATCTTTTTGGCTTCTGTCTTGCACTCTGAGTATTTTGAAAATAATAAGTGATACACAGTGTGTATTATTTTGTTTTTCATAAAGTAAAAAGCACCCTAAAATCTCTATAATGGTTCATCATCATTGGCTTTAGAAAAGCCGAGATTAATAAAGCCCACTACAGGGTGTGGCTGGGTGGGCATGGGACATGGCTTTGGAGACTCTTCGTCTATTTGGTTCCTTTCTGCTTCTTCCATCTCTTCCCCTGCCCTCTGCTTCCAACCACCATGAGGTGAGCAGCTTTCCTCTTCACCCTTGCACCAGGCTATGATGGTGCTGCCTTGGAGCATCCACAGATTGAAACCTGTGAAACAATTTTTCTCCTTGCAGTTGATTCTCTCAGGTCACAATGCTCACAGTGAAGAAAAGCTAATACAAATGATTGATAATACCTGTCAATGCAAACACTGACTGACAAGTTACTGGTTAATTTGCTTTTGAAAATATTCAGAAAGGAACATGATCATTCTCAGAGAATCCTTGGTGACACAAACCCTACACAAATTGCATATCTGATTTTTTAATTGATGTTAATAAAGAATAGGCAATTTCATACTTGAAAAACTTTAGAAGCTCAAATTAGCTAGAGTGTGTTTTTCAAGTGAGGTACACAGGGAATCTTATGGGGACAAAAGACAGGATAAGCGTTTGGATGCCCCCTTTCCTACTTTTACCAAAAGATAAGTTGCATGGTAGCAAGAAGTGTGGCTTTATGATAGAACATAATAGGAAAAGAACATCACTGACCTTTTTCTTGTACAAAGAAAATACCCCAAGAACATAAGTACAAGATTGCTGAAAAGGTCCATATTTGTGTCCCAGTGGAAGATTACCAAACCCTAGAAACCCCCAACAACCCTATAGAAGCTGCCCCTAGTCCTGTGTTAGGGGCCAGCTCAATTACTCTTTTTCTGCTGCTGTTATGACGCTCTTTGTCCTCCTAAACTTCCCTTGAAGCTTTTGTCTTTAAGATCATGTTCTTGCTTCAGTTTTAATTTCCATTATCACTGGGACAGACATTCCCAGAAGTCAGGACCTGATACTATAAAATGTACACCTACTCCAAATTCGTAACAGCAAAGAATATCAGTTTTGTTTCTTCCCTGTGTGAGAATCCAGGACGGAGTCTTTGCTCGGAGGTGACCATCTTGCAGGTGCTGTTTGGTACTAATTTTGCTTTCTCTTTGGTTTTGGTATTTAGCATCTGTTTTTTTGTTTTTTGTTTTTTGGTTTTTTTGAGACAGGGTCTCGCTTTGTAGTTCAGGCTGGCCCTGAGCTCACTATGTAGCCTAGGCAAGCCTTGAACTCAGCAATCCTCCTGGCTCTGCCTCCCGAGTGCTGGGATTACAGGCATGAGCCACCATGCCTGGCTAACATCTATTTTTGTTTCAAGCAGTTTTTAAATTTTCTTCTTGATTTCTTTCTAGACCCACTAGCTGTTCAGAGTTAGTTGTTTAATTTCCATATATTTACTTTGCCAATGTTTTTATTATTTATTTCTAGTTTTATTGTATTGTGGCTGAAAAGATACTCATTACAGTCTCTATAAATTTTATTTAGTTGGGACATTTGTTGTCTGTCATATGATTTATGCTGGGGAATGTTCCATGTGTTGATGAAAATGTACATATCCTGCAGCTGTTAGATGAATTATACTGTAGATATCTGTGAGGTACATTTGATCCAGGGTATCTTTTAACTCTGCCATTTGTTTGTCAACTTCTGTCTATGACCTATTCATTGCTAAAAATAGAATGTTAAATTATCTGAATACGATTGCATTGGAGTTTGTCTTTTCCGTTTAGTTCTCTTAATATCCATTTTGTGCATTTGAATGTTTTGATGTTGGGTGAGTATATGTTTTAAATTGCTATTTCTTCTTGGAGAATTGACCCCTCCATCATTAAGTCCTGGCCCTGGTCTTCATATATACATACACACACATATGTATGTATATGTATATATGTAATATACACATACATGCATACATATGTATAATATAGACACATACATACATATATATACTCACACATACATATACATATATATATATATGCTACTTTTGACTTATTATGTTACAACAGTGGATGCCATTATGGTTACCCTTGCTCTCTGTTGGACTCCATGGTATGGATCCTCTTAGACCATTCCTTCATTTTTACTCTCTACATGTCCTTAGACCTGAACAGAGTCTCTCTTAAGCAACATAGAGTTAAATCTTTTCAAATTCATTTGGTCACTCTATGTCTTTTTGTGTACTTGTTTGTTACTTTCTTAATTTTCTCTTTCAATTGGATATTTAATTTATTGAAATTTAAGATATTTTTTCATAGGTCAAGTCTTATAGCCATTTTTATGTTTTTCATATTTTGTTGTAGTTTCTTTTCTCACCAGCTTATTTTCATTATGTGATTTATCTTAGAAATGTGTTTTGATTCCTTGCTTATTAATTTTGGTTTTTCTATTATTATTTTTAATTATTGTTTTATTTTCATGCTTAGGACATCAATGATTCATACACCTATGTCCACAATATTACAGTATTATGAGTTCTTTTGTATAGTTATTCTTATTAATGAGTTTGTTATATAGTGATTTTTTTATTCATTAACATATCTTTATTTCAGCTCCAGGATTTCTAAACAGAATTCTTAAAAATTACTTTCACTGGGCCAGAGATTTAGCTCAGTGGTTCCGGTGCCTGCCTTGCAAGTACAAGGCCTGAGTTCAATCCCTGTGACCACATAGAATGCTGGGCATGGAGACTGACACCCACCAGCCATCAATACTACATAGCACATGCCGGGCGTGATGGCTCAT
>PVIC010017187.1:0-33015 GCA_004025085.1 Thryonomys swinderianus | reverse complement strand
AGTTCGATCCCCGGTTACCACATATAATGCTGGGCGTGGTGGCTCACGCCTGTAATCCCAGCACTCGGGAGGCAGAGACAGGAGGATTGCTGAGTTCGCGGCAGCTTGCCTGGGCACCATAGTGAGCTCAGGGCCAGCCTGAACTACAAAGTGAGACCCTGTCTCCAAAAAGCAAAAAAAAAAAAAAAAAAAAAAAAAATGTTTCTTCCCCTCAGGAAGGAAACAGCTAACCATATCTACAATAACTACTACTAGCCATCTCCATAACATTCATACTCTGATGACTGCCATGTAACAGTGAGCTCTTGCTGCTGTGCAACCAAATGCCACAAACTGGGTGGCTTAAATGACAAAACCCACTTCTCCACATTAAGCCTGGAAGTTCTGTATCGAGCTCCCAGTGTCTGGCTGAGGGTTGGTGTGGGCTCCCTTACTGGTGTGAGGATGGCCTTTGTATGGCAGTCTCACGGTCAGGGTGCTGTGAGTTTCTCTTCTGGTCAGGACACCAGTCCTAACCAGATGATGACCCCGACTACTCTTTCATCCTCACTTGATGTTGTTAAGGTCATGTCTTCAAGTACACTGGATTTTAGGGATAAAAATGCAAGAGAAGAAAGTTCAGTTCGGGGTATGCTATCTTTGCTTGTCATCTGCCTGATATGAGCTCATGAGGGCAAGAACTTGCTTATGTTCTGTTCACAGCTGTGGTCCTATGGCTTCCCATATGGCAGCGCTTTAGCGAAGACTGCATTGGTGACTCATGGAAAGATAGCGGGGTGACCTTAGGTGTGTCACTCTCCTCACTCATCCCCCACTTCTCATGTTTAAAAAGGGAAGAGTATATAAACCCATCTCATAGCTTTAAGAGTTACTTTGGATTGTACCTGACATGGGTAAGAACTCAGACAGATGGGTGCCGTCGTCCTTTCTGTCACCAATATTAGGATGATCCTGTGGCTGATGCTTCCTGAGGGTCCCCATGCCAGAGCAGAACAAGAGGTGGAGACACGGAAGAGCTGGCCTGGGACACCTAGAGGCATGTCAGTTATTGTTTCTGCATGATGTCACTGGCAGGCGCTCTTTCATCTCTTGTTTGTGGTTTGATATGAAGTTTGAGATGTTTATCTGACTGTGGAACAGAGACCCATATCTGGTTTTATAGTCTACGTAGGTAGCTAATATCCTGCTCCACCATCCTGTTTCAGATTTTATGATGTCTCTCCTCTCTGATCTCAGGGATGTGGGGAAAGAGACCTGAGACTTTGCTCAGCTCTTCCTCCTCTGAGAAGCCCTTAGTAGTTTAGGGCTCACAGCCAGGCAGATATGTCTGCCCCACTTTTGGACTCAGCTCCATCTGCCTCTTTTTTCTGTTTCACTTTTGTCTCAGGAAAAAGAAAGCATTGGCAGATCCGTCTGCCACTGTAGCTCTGTCCACTACAGCTCACGGACTGACACAGACACCTCACCGAAGTCACGGTCAGCTCGAGCCCCAAGTGAATCTGCACTCTGGTGCTTTGTCATAGTGAAGAATCAATTCCTGGTGAGAAGCAGATGAAATTTGTGCTTATGTGTTACTCCTCTGGAACTCAGGGAACCATCCAATGGGGTGAAGGTTGTCACCAGCACTAGCTAAAAAAATATCTTTACAGGGCCAGAGATTTAGCTCAGTGGTTCCAGGGCCTGCCTTGCAAGCGCAAGGCCCTGAGTTCGATCCCAGTAACCACATACAATGCTGGGTGTGGTGACTCACGCCCACCAGCCATCAATACCACATACCACAGTGCCGGGCGTGGTGGCTCACGCCTGTAATCCCAGAACTGGGGAGGCAGAGGCAGGAGGATTGCTGAGTTCCAAGCTTGCCTGGGCTACATAGTAAGCTCAGGGCCAGCCTGAACTACAAAGCGAGACCCTGTCTAAACAACAAAAAAAAACTTTACAGAACATTCAAGGCCCTGGCATCTATTTCAGTCACCTGGTGTGAAGGGCACTGCTGCTTCCCTGTCTAAGGCCAGCTGCAGGAGCACAGGCTTCTAGATCAAAGTCTAGTCTGGCTTTGCAGACAGTTATGTGACATGCTTAAATCCCAAAGTTTCTTTGACACTCACCCTATGGAGTCCCTTGCCTCTGCTTTTGCTAATGGAAATACTGATGAAGCAATGTTCATCTTTTGATAACAAGACTTTGAGAAGAGAAAAAGTTAAAACAAAGCCTTAAAAGATAAAGAAAACCAAACAAACCACATCCAAAATCTGAAAAATCAGATTGCTATGGTTATTACTTCAGACTGCCAGAAGATGGGGCCGCATCTGTGTTTCTATATTCTTTTGCCAACTCCACAGGTTGTAGGGAAAAATTTACAGTATTCTTTTTTAGGAGTTCACACTACAGAGAACAGAGTAATTCCTTTTTGTAGTCTTTCCTTCCTTCCTTCTCCTTCTTTTGTTCTTTTCTTTCTGTCTTTGTGTAATAGAAAAAGTACCTGTCCTAAGGAACTACTCCCTCTCTCTTTTTATTTTAAGTACACATAATGACTACTTCTCAGTGTTGGCTTTGAAAATGAATAACATAGAAGGCACTGCCCTTCCATAAGGGGTCACTTCCTCCAGGTTTTTTTAAACACAGAAAATAGAAGTTTAATACCCTCTGCTGTACACATTTCTTAGAGCCTTATTTCAAACCTCTGAGAGTCTCAGAAGAAAGGGTAAACACCAGACTACAGAGTTCTTACCTCCCCTGAAAGCCCTGCCTAGAAGATCTAATTATCACTGCATTCCCCTAGCTGGAAGTAAAATGGAAGGTGGAGAAGCCCGGGTCCTGCGGAAATGAGGAGAAGGCGTGACTTTTGAAGGATGGGCAGGAAGAGATGAGCCACTGGAAAAGACCAGAGAAAAATACCAGGTTATATTTTTTAAAGCTTCATAATTTACTGTATTCATTCTCTGAAATGCTTTATTGTGTGTGTCTGTGTGTGTTTCCTTCTTTATTAAAGGCCTAATTTACCCTTTTTTTCAATTTCTGTCCCAGTTTTTTAAAAAAAAATTGATTGAATCAAGTACAGTGATAATTTCTATGACAATATCAAGAGTTTCAAAATCAAGCTCCCTGGTCCTGAGAGAAATTACATTGTGGCTCCTGGAAAATCAGCCTTGGGGAACAGACTGTGTGCTACCTTCTAATCTGACTCCTAATCAGGGACAGCACACAGAGAACCTTTGTCAGTAAAGGGCAAAATCTTTTGATAAGTTTGATTGGGTGGTTGGACCAGCCTTTCCCAGACACTGCGGCAGCACTGGGTATAAGAAGCTCTCAGATTTGATTGTAGTTTAGTTCCTGATTAATGTTCAAAGCTAATGTTTGGTTGTCGCTACGTTTTGCTGGTCTTGGAACCACCCTCAGAAGATACCTAGGTTTTCTCTGAATGGAAATTGCCAGTTATTCACTTTTTTTGGACATTCTGATATTATTTACTGTCAGAAAAGTCTTCAATTTTTGCAGTTAAATGCAACATACAAGCTTGTCTTGTTTATCTTAATTGTGAACTAGCCTAGGGGAGGTTCTTTTAGGCTTAATTTAACACTGGATTCTGAGCCATTTTGTGGTCTGTTGAAGAGGTCAGTAGGGTTGACAAGACTGCTAAGGCCATGCAGCCTCAGTTCTTGTTAAATCCTTGTTTGATTTTCTACAAGACTCCAAACAATCTAGTCAGAGCCATAGAGGAGTCATGGGCATCATATATATCCCTGTCCACACTTTCAGATGAAATGAATGTTGACTCCCTGCACCAAACAGTTCTGCAAAGGCCACAATGCCCTGTTTTGCTATTTACACTGGCTTCTGCAAAGCAGGCAAAGAGGCAAGAGTGGAGGATGTCTCATCTCCTGACCTTTTTCCCCAGACATCTCAAAAGACAGTGTAGTAGTTAAATCACAATGACTTAAACTCATATCTCAACCTTACCCCACTTCCAAGCCACGTGCCTTTAGCACAGCCCTTATTTTTCTCCAAAATGTGAATGACCAGATTATCTGAAGATAACACAGTGTAATGTGCATAGTAGGACTCAGCACATGTTAGCCATTATTCCCTTCATACTCCTGAACAGATAAAGATGGTAAAGCTGGAAGAGACTTTAGAAACAATCTATTCTAGTAATCTTCAAGGGTTTAAAGGCTTAGAATATTAAATTTGAGTAGAAATGCAGACCCATGAAATAATTTCCATCTAAGAAAAACATTTCTGATGATTATAAGAGGACTTAGAAGATAGGGGATCCTGCTAGACCGGCTCTCCTTCCTCTTCCTCTCCCTGTTCTACTACCAGAAAGGTTCCCAGAACTCTGAACATTCCAAGGTTTATGTTCTGACAACTAACCCCAACTCAGCTAACCCCAACCCATGATCTTAACTCCTGAGAATTTATTGAGAAAGCAAGAGGCTCATATGTAATCACATACAAGTAGCTAGAGAAGAACTGAGCCAGATTTAAGTCTTCATTACATACCCTTGAACTAGAACCTAAATACATAACAAGATTGAGAGAAATTATCTACTGTATTTTCTGAGATTAACATAGAGTGTATGATCTTACAAGAAAAATATACTGACTCAAGAGTTGTAAAATTAGAGACACTTGTTTGCAGCTGATATATGATCCATTGGGTTTAAAAGATAACAGTTGAGACTAGTCATCATTGTAGAAAAAAATGACTAGGGTGCTCTTGGCTTAGAAGCAAACATGTGGTTTAGACATTATTATAGGACTTAGAAAATGGTCACAATCTAGAAAGCTTTGTGGTGATCTCTGTGAAAGATACTGTAATCTTAACGGAGAGCTGGAGTATCCAAGAGGGAAAAGAAGGGGAAAAGCCACTCATGACAGAGAAACCTCCATTTGCAAGAGTATGAAAGAGAGAATTTGTGGGAAGTTTAAGAAACAATGCCTGCTGAACCAGTTTGGTAAGAGATAAGGATTCTAGCAGAGAAGTTGAGCAGATAACATTGGAGAGGCTGAGGGAAGGAATGGATGCTATCAAATAGGGCATTCCTAGGGATTCTCAGCATGGAGAAACTGATGTTTATAGAGTTATGTTCTGGAACGATTAATAAAATTCTAAGTACAAGATGGGAGGAACCGGGGAAAACAATTCTGGGGCAATTACAGTAGTTCAGACATAACATCATGAAGGCCTGGACTCAGGGGGTGGCAGTGAAACCGCAGGAAAGGGAGGGTGAGAAGAACTACACAAGGAAGAAACAACAAACTTCAATGACTCAGTTGTTGCTGTGGGAGAGATAAGAGCTGAGACTAGAGGCAAAAGATGAAGCCTGGAGGGCAGATTGACAGGATAGAAACTAGAGTTGGAAAGAAAAGGACTTAGGAAAATCATTGCTGAGAAGACACCTTTCTGAAGCTCATTGGGCCACCAAGGAACACCAGTTCGTGTTCTTAGGGCCACCATTCTGAATCTATTTGTGTGACTATAGGAAATATGACTTGGACTCCAGTGCTCTAGATGAAGCCTAGCTGGACATCAGTGTTTTTTTAATTGAATTCTTTATTGCTATATTTTATATACATAGGACATCAGTTTTGAACCCAGCCTTTTTCTCCACTTACCACTCACCATCCTTTAGTCCTTTTTGGAGGTGGCTAGGACTCCTATCACTACAGCTAGTGGTTACTAACTTCATGATATTCATCGTTGGAGTATATTCTAGTTATTTGCTTTATAGATAATAAGTAAAACAAAAACAACAGCAACAAAACTCTTACATTATGTTTCTAACAGCAGAGAAGCTACTAATGCCCTTCACAGATGATTTGGAATTTCACTCCCCCGCCCCGATCAGTTTAAATTTTCTATTTTACAAGTCATGAAATTTAAACCCAAACCATCTGAGGTTTGATCCAGGAGGAAGACTCCTAGGCTGATCCCTGGAAGACTCTCTGATCCCTGCTGCCCTTATCCTGGTCTTTTGCTTTGGATGGGTGACACCATCTTGAAGCCAGTTTTCTCTAGAGTTGATGGCATGGAAAATATATCTCCAGCTTCTTGGTTAGGGCTATGGTGAGCACTAATATACTGGTTAGAAACACATAGAGTGTACGTGATCATTGGTTTTCAAATCACCATTAAACTTAGCTTGTTCTCATTAGCATCAAGTGCTATAGCCTTCAGGTACCTGGAAGACCAATTTAGGTAAATGCTCAAAATGACACCTATGTTGTAATAACAAATCCATATGACTCCCTTCAAGATAGATAGGTTATGCCTAAAAATGAAATGAAGGAGTTTAAAACAACAAATTCTTACTTCTCCCACATCTATGTTCATCGCTGGGGTCTGCTCTTCACCAGGAGGCTCAGACAGTGGTGCAGCCATTGTCCCTAGCATGCTGGACAGCATGGCTGAGGAGCTGTTGCTCTGAGTGTCTCGTCTCTGTAGTAGAAAGTGCAACCAGAAGTAACTCCTCTCTCTTCCACTTCTAATTAATTGGCCAAAACTGTCTATAAGGTCCTCTCACAACCTCTCACAACCTGGGGCTGTCATCCTACTTGGAAGGCAGAGAACTGGAAATCTTTAGAAAGCAGCACCGTTAACAGGCATAGGCACCTCCACCGATCTGCACAGTGTTGTGGTACAAACTGACAGACTCACCTCTGTTAATACTGTAGAAGAAATTTTTACCAAGCATGTCCTAGACATCAGGAACAGTAACCAGTATAGGGAAGTCAACGTTTTAGACAAGTTCTCTGCCTTCAAGTACTATGCCAGAATTATACACTGGATATTCTGTTAGCTCTAACTGTGGCCACTTCAGCCAGCCAGCCAAATGGAGAAGGAAGTATTCCTGGAGGTTCTGGGTATCCTGGAGCAAATGCCAGTGGGAAGGCTTGGCGGAAAGGTTCTGGGCAGTAAGAACTCCAGGAAACAGAACATGATGAGAGGCAGTCCACAGGCGTGGGACCCTCTGGGTGGTATCTGCTGCTGAAATAGCAAATGTGAAGCAGAATGGTCAGGAAGAGAGAGGCTGGGTGGAAGGAGGACAAGTTAGAAGCCAGCAGAATGATTAGGAGAAAGTGAAGGTGACTTATTATTCATCATAAGCCACTCAGAGGAACAGGACCAGGTAAAGAACCTGGGGATTCTGATCCTCTGTTCTGAGCTCCTGAGCTGATTAATACCAGCTTTCTGGTCGCTGAAAAACAGTACCTGACATCTACAGCTTAAAGGAGGAGAAGCTTAAATTGACCCATGGTTTCAGGGGATTCAGTCCATGGTCAGCTAGTTTCAGGGCAGGAACATGATAAGGGAAGGATATGATGGAACAAAGCTGCTTTGGTCATGGTGGCCAGGAAGTAGGGGAGGTGTAGAGCTCCAGAGACCCTTCAGGAACCAGCAATACTGCCCAAGGTCTCATCTCCATAACCTACTCAGAAGTATTCAGAGTAGGTTTTATTCATCCTTTGGGAAGCTCTGAACCTGGTCAAGTTGACTACTGAGCTTAGCTGACACAGTTTCCAGAAGCAGAAGGGAAGCTTAACTTCAACATTAGGCAGGGGTTGCCTGGTTTCCGACCTCCTTAGAAGCCAGACCTCTTTGTATTAAGCCTAGCTGCCTCACTTAGTGGCTGTGTTATGCTGGACAAGCTACTTACCTGTGCTTCAGTTTCTCCACCTTCAGAGGGGGAGATACAGTAGGCAGCTCATACATCTGAGATTCACTGTGTTCATACTTACAAGGATCTTAGGACAGGGGCGGGATGTCTCCTGGGGCTATGGAGACATGAACCATATTTGCAGTGAAGACCGTGTGGAGGTTCCTGTCTCCTCTAGTCTGTCCTCACTGATGTCAACTTGGGTGGCTCCTGTCTGAAGTCCTTACAGACAGGGGTGCTCTGCACCCAGGGGACTTGAGCAGTGTGCTCTCTCATTTGCCCTGCAGAGCCTTCCTTCTTGGGGCAGCAGCTAGCAGAGGGTGGGCAGGCTCTGAGCTGTAGGGCATTTTCTGCTGAGTCACCCTGCCCGCCTCTCCTGACTGGTGTGAGTGAGAGTTCCCAGCAGGGTGTAGATGGAGGCCTGTTCTGTGCTCAGTGTGGTGGAGAGTGTCACTTTTTATCTGGGGGAATCACAAAGTCTCCGATGGAACATTAGCGGTTATTTTATGGGTATGGTGGACCCAGTGCCAAAAGTTGACCTACCAACCATGCCAGTAGAGAGGGACTGTTGTCACTGGGCCTTCTGCCTTGCATTTGTGTCAGCCACGCACAGCAGGAGAGAACAACCTAAGATGATCGGGGTTCTCATCTTGTATTTGCCACATAAAGAGATTTTTTTGGTGGGGAGTTTGCGATTCCATTTCATCCCCACAGCTATGCGATGCCAAGTAATAGTAACTGCTGACTTTTCTGACCACTCGGTCTGTGGTCTCCAAATCACTCTGTCATTCAGTTCTTATAAGCTTGGGAACTACATTTTCTTCTTGTTCCTGTTTAACACACAAGGACAACAGCTCCCAGAGAGGTTAAGTCACCTGTGGGAGGCCACACAGCATAGGTGGTGGAACAGCATGCAGCTGGACTCCCTCATGGTTCACCTCACAGAGGGACATGGGGGCTGCAGAGCAGTGAGTTTCAGCAGGTTTGCAAAATGCCGCTTCTACTGGTTGTGCTGCTATCCATTCCTTCAAAGCACACAGACAATAGGAAGAACATAGCACAACACAGTCCCTTTGCGGCACAGAGAATGGAGGCTTGCAGACCCTCCCACTTTCTCCTGGTTATATTTGCTCTGAGTTATCTCAGGCGGACCTTGTTTGGGGGCCCAATGACCTTCAGAGTCTATGTTCTTATTTTGTAGTTTAGGACTATAGCGTGTAGGTTGTAGGCATTTCACAAATTCCACACGGGCTTACCGCACTGAAAATACCACTGACAAGTGTATAACGCCTACTTTTTAACTCTGTGTGGGGCAGATGGGCACTACTCTCAGGGAGCAAGAGCTGTCCTAAAGCAACTCAGAACTGGACCAGTTTGCTCCCTGGCATGTGACCGGTCATGGCAGAGCTCCTCAGTGAGGCCCTTTAAGGGTATCCAGAGTAAGAATTCCTCCTCTCCCTATTTTTTCCTCCCAGCCCTCAAGATCTGACCCCAGCCACTGAGGCCAGGAACACATTCTTCACTTGGTATCCGTCACAATCAAATTATCGAGCAAGCAGGTGCTGATGAGATCTGTCACTACCCAAAATTAATTTTTTAAAAAGGGGAAGTGACCTCGTTTCCTTCTGCCTGTCATTTCAGGGCTCAGAGCACACCCTTGCCCGCTGAGTGCACTGGAGATGTGGACAATGTGGGTTCACGCTGCCAGAACAGGGGAGGGGCAGGCGGGGTCCACGGAGGGCAACCTGGAGTCTGGCTAACACTGTGGCCCCCGTCACGCTGCCAACAGGACCATCGTCTTCACCTGATGGAGGAGTCTTCTCGGGGCTTGGAGTTTTCCTGTCCTGTGTTACTCAGCACGACATTTGAGATTCCTTCACAGCAATCTGTGTCAGGGCAGGAAAATGCGACATGAGTTATGTCACTGTGAAGTCACCATCTGGCCAATATTCATCTTGCTTAGAGAAATACCAAGGATACCCTTCAGCACAGATGCCATGGGGCAGAACACGGCACACAAGTGACCGTGGCCATAAACCAACATGCAATCAAGTGTAATTAATGCACCTGGTGCCCACTGCAGAGCTCCAGTCCTGCAGCCAGGAGCTGGCTGCCTTTCCTTCTGCCTACACCCCTTTTTATTGTTGCTGCTTCTCCTCTTTTAGGGTGAAGATAGATGTTCACATCTTAAATCAGCCCCAGAATCTTCAGCAGTGAATAAGTCACCAACATGGAGCTGGTGAAATCAGGGGTGTTTGTGTGCCTTTAAGAAATGGCATCACACACAGACAATACTGTACCGAGCTGCAAGCTGTGGCTTCTTGAAAAGGCCATTGTCCTGGGCGTTGTCTGGACTCGGCTGTGCTGCTGGCTGTCATGGGCTTTTCCAGGTTAGGCCCCACTACCGGCTGCATGTGGCTTTGCTCCAGGGAAGGGACCCCAAAGCTTAGAAAAATAAAAGATAAAAACACAAGGAGCCCACCCTGGGTGCTCCAGGCAGGATTTTGCAGTCTCCTTCTTTCCTTCATACTCTCCCTGCCCCCGCGCGGTTTGAGAGCCACGGGGAAGGTAGGGAGGGGTCTTGTTGCACAAAACTCCAATTCCAGAAGCTGTGAGCGTTCTCTTTCCCCATTGGCCAGCACAGATTAACAAGTGGGGTGGGGCAGAAACTGCACAAGGGCCAATAATGACATTGATGCTGCTTGGCCTGGGAGCTGCCTGCAGCTGGTTAAGGCGTGTGGGTGGAGGAGACAGGGAAAGCATTAACCAGGGTCTGGGGAAACCAGGGAGAAACTGGTCCTTTGCTATGTAAAAGGAGGGTATTAGCTGGGCGTGGTGGCTCACACCTGTAATCCCAGCACTCGGGAGGCAGAGGCAGGAGGATTGCTGAGTTCGAGGCTTGACTGAGCAACATAATGAGCTCAGGGCCAGCCTGAACTACAAAGCGAGACCCTGTCTCAAAAAAAAAAAAAAGGGGACTCCTGGAGCTCCCTTGGTGACCTTGTGAATGACATGGCCTGGGGGCATGTGGAACTCACCTTCCATGTCACTTCTACTCGGAAATAGCAAAATTGCAGGCAGCAATTAAAGGTTCCAAAGGCCCTTGAGTGTCATTAGGGGCTTGTCACTGGGAACTCCAGGATGAATGGCTCCCAATTGTCTCCTATCAAATTAAAGCTCCTTATCATGGGCTGTAGCATCCTCTGCTAATTGGCTCCCGCTAACCTAATTCATCTTTTGTTCCAAAGCACCTTGTCCCATAGTCTGAGAGCTGTCTCCGAGGCCTTCTAATTGCCAGCTCTCTTCAAATCGATTCCATTCAACAAATGTGCCTTGGATTTCTGCTCCAGCGCCGCCATGATAGAAGGGGAGGCAGTTAGGTAAATAAATCAGATGGAACAATGTCAGATGTTTTTCATGTTGTCTGAAAGAGGGTGAAATAGCTTGAAACTTGGTCTAAACTTAAGGGCTCAATCAACTCAGGCCAGTTACTTAAACTCTCTAAGTTTCTGCTTCAGAAGGTTAGGGTAATATGAGGATAATAACGTAGTTGCTGAAAGAATTCAGTGAGACTATCTATCTATCTATCTATCTATCTATCTATCTATCTATCTATCTATCATCTATCATCTCTGTATATTTTGCAAATAAATATTTTATGAGTTGGCCCGGAGGATTAGCTCGGTGGTTCCGGCGCCTGCCTCACAAGCGCAAGGTCCTGAGTTTGATCCCCGGTAACTACATACAATGCTGGGCGTGGAGACTCACCCACCAACAATCAATACCGCATACCACAGAGCCGGGCGTGGTGGCTCACGCCTGTCATCTCAGCACTCAGGAGGCAGAGACAGGAGGATTGCTGAGTTCCAGGCTTGCCTGGACTACATAGTGAGCTCAGAGCCAGCCTGAACTACAAAGCGAGACCCTGTCTCAAAAAATATATATATATATATATTTTATGAGCTCAACATTATTTTCACTGGAATTAGATGGTACATGAAGGAGCAATTGTCATCTCTGCCCATAGAGATCTGTGAAGCTTTCCTAGAAGAAGAGAGATTTAGTATGTTTTTCTTCCTAAACAGACATGAGGAGAAAGCAATTCCTGTGAAACCAAGGAGGAAAGGCACAGACAGAACCTTTCAGAACCAGCAAAGACACCTGGAGGCCTCAATTCAGGGGCTCAGGGAGGATGGGTATGTGAAAGATAGCTCAAAAGAGTCAGTTGATAGCAGGGTCTATAGTTCCCACCCCCTTGAGTGTGCTGTGCCTTGTCTTTCTATTCAGTACTTTTCAGACTGACCTGATCTGTCTGCTTTACCTGCGCCCAAGCTCAGGGAGGGGTGCCCAACATCACTCACAACTGGTCAAATGTCATCATCTGTCACGCACTGTATTCATCTTCGAAACTCCTCTAGGATGGGAACCTCATTTGGGATTTCCCCTGCAGCAGTATTTCAGCAACACTTTGCCTATGGAGTTTCCTAAACACTGTGTCTTCCAGAAGTACATTCTTCATTTGCAGATGGTGAGGGAGACAGGAAGGAATATACTCAGGAGTGAGGGGGTTAGAAACCAGGGAGGGATTTGACACCCTTTTTCCAATGACTTCAAATGAGTCACTGACCTCTTGGGTCCTAACTTCTGTGTCACTAGTACAAAGGCCTCCTATTCCCTAGGAGGTTCTGAGAAGCAGGAGGAGACATACACAGAAACTCAGTAAGAAGGGTGTGGCCCAAAGGGAATTTTATTTTTCTAACTGAAAGAGCTGGTTGAGTTTCTGTTGAAGTGCTTGCCTGGAAGGGCTTACAGTCCTCATAGCTACACAGAATCCAAGCCAAGAGAGTCCCAGCTGGAGCAAGGCCTTGATTCAAGGTCTTGGTATCACCCTGTGGGCTCTGTCTAGAGGGAGACAGTATGTGCAGAGGAAAACAGCATGCTCTGGGGTGAACCCTCTTAAATTCTAGCAGGACAGAGTCTGTCTGGCCTTGGAGAGATTGACATTTGTCCAAGACTCAACTGGAGCCCAGGCTGGAATTCTGACACCTAGCCCTTGCTCTGTTTACCTTGCATAAGCAGATAGGATAGTCACTGTGCTCCAGAGCAGAAAACCTGTGGAGCCATGAAAGGACCCGTGTCTAATCAGGAACCCCAGGAGAAATAATCATAATGATTGGATCTTGCCATTTTCAAACTATCACCATAGGGAAGAGACATCACAGAAGGAGTACAGTGGTGACCTCCTGAATAAGAAGGAAAGCTCTTGGGCTGGAGATTTAGCTCAGTGGTTCTGGTGCCTGCCTCACAAGTGCAAGGTCCTGAGTTCGATCCCCAGTAACTACATACAATGCTGGGCATGGTGACTTATACCCACCAGCAATCAATACTACATACCACAGTGCAGGGAGTGGTGGCTCACGCCTGTAATCCCAGCACTCAGGAGGCAGAGACAGGAGGATTGCTGAGTTCCAGGCTTGCCTGGGCTACATAGTGAGCTCAGGGCCAGCCTGAACTACAAAGCGAGACCCTGTCTCAAGAAAAAAAAAAAAAAAAAAAAAAAACTAAAAGGGAAAGCACTTGTGTGGAGTTTACAGGTGAAGGTCTTGCATTAAAATATAGATCACCAGGATAAGTTCACTGTATGTGTGGAAAAGTTGCAGTAAGCCCCATTAATTGGTGTGTGTGTGTGTATTTTTCTAATAATAATAATAAAAATATAAGGTACCATCAAGTGAAGGTGGATGGCATGGCTGAATTTCCAGTTGTGAGTCAACAGTTGTCACCTGGAAATACTTAGCGAACAGTCACAAGTGTAAAAACACCTACTGTGTGTAAGAAAGGAAAAGAAGCAAAGCAACTTTCCCCAAGCATCAGAATATGCTCTCTAATGATGCTATGGTATCAGAGAGAGAGACTGATGGTCAATCTGATTCTACCAAGTTTGACTGGTCTCACGCACACCAGAATTCCAGCTGGATATGACATTTCATTTACCCATGGTGGACGCATCATTTCTTCCAGAGTTGACTTGGGGACGAGTATAAATGTTTGCTTCCTTCTGGAAGTCTATATCCCTCCTGAGAGAGCTGATCAGAACCTGGCAGCTCCCAGCCTGTACCTTAGGAATGGCCTGGGCCTTACTCATGACTGATCTCTTCTGCACATTACAGTCACAAAGTAGAGCCTCTGTAAGTGCTTGATGAGTTGACTGTCAGGTATAAAACAGTCTATAATATCTCCCAAGACTGTCACTTTAAGACATAGGTATTTCATGTTCGGAAGTATGGATCTTGTATTAACATACTTGGGTGGGAATCTAAATTTTCCACTCAGCTACTTGACCTTAAGTAAGTTCCTGGATCTCTCTATGACTTAGTTTCTAAGAATAAAAAATACAGGGACCAAGGGATTCATGCCAACTGGTCCATGGCCATACAGCTAATAAGTTACAGAGCTCAGCCACAAACTAAAATTCCCTGGATCTCCTAGTGATCAGCACAGGCAGAGACTCAGAAGAAGCAATGTCCGAGGTCCATCCAGGCTGTCTGTCTAGAAGAGAAGGTGTCTGTACAAGCACCTAGATAATGAAAGAAAACCAGCCTGGAGTAAGGAGAGTTCTCCACTGTCAGCCCAAGGAATTTGGACTTTCTCCCATAATAGTTAGAATACCACTTCTGGGAGGAAAATGGATAAAAGGCTCTGGAGTCTCCAGATTCTACTGTGATCCTTGTCATTGTTAGTTAAAAGCTCAGCAGGGTCCCATCCACAGGAGCAGTGCTGATTAGGAGAGAGCTGGGGGAGGCCCTGTCTCTCCGCTGTGGGTTATAGCACCACCCACCCTTTGTCTTTGGTGCTTTTCGGTGTGGCTATGGGATTTCCAAATCAAATTTCAGGGTCTGGATGCTCTCGAAAGAGTAGTCAGTTTCTGTTGGGGGAGAAATACTAGGAGCCACTCCTCAGCCCAGGTAAGGGACAGAACACACAGATGCTGGTGCCAGGGGGTCAAAGGCCAGTTGCATTTCCATGGGGAAACAAGACTACATGTGTCTATTGTCTCATCCCCTACCTTTCCTTGCTATAAAAGACCCTAACATGCTCTACATGGTGAGATAGGGATTTGTGTGATCAGAGGCTTCCACTTCCTAGGAGCTAGCTTTGATTTTTTTTTCCTTTTCATCATCAAAAATAGAAAAAAGAAAAGAAAAATGCAACCCAGGAAGCTTCTATTTCCTCCACCAAGAGATGAGCTGAGCTACCAAAGCTCTGGGTCCATATTCTCTCCTCCAGAGTGGCTAGGTCCCAGCATCCAAACAAGCTTCTCTCAGCGGTGTGATGCTTTAGCTGTATAACCCCTGGCACCATCACTTCGCCTCTCAGGACTTTGGCTTCTTTTTGCAAAATGGGGAAATATAAAGCCACCACTCAGGGTGTTCCGATGTACCGGCTGAGCACGTATATGTGCAAAGTGCAAGATCCCTCTTCAAGCACTCCATGTGATATCTTGATCACCTTCCTCCCACGCCCAACCCCAGGTGGACTGGATTCAATCGAATAATTACATAACATCAGAACTCTCAGAGCCTGAGGCAGGAGAAACACAAATTTGAGCCACACCTGAGCAATTTAGTGACTCAGTGAGACCTTGTCACAAAGTAAAATAGAAAAATGAAGTTAGCTCTTTTCATACTGAGCTCAGTGTGGAGGGTGTAGTTCCAGTCCCCAGTACCACACGCCCCCACACACAGTGGTAATTAATTTGAGGAAATATAAGGTACAACAATATGGACTGGGCATTCAGAAGTGAATGAGAAACAATCCTGTCCTTAAACCTGTCTACTTAGTAGAGGAATTTCAGACAATTCAAATTCCTCCCAGTACCAGCAACACTGCATGGACACTTTGTGCGTGTAAAGCCTTGGCTCCTTTCCTTACCCTTGTTATTTTATTAATCTTTACAACAATCTGGCCTCAGAGAGATGTACCCAAGGCCACGCAGCTACTGTGTCACAATCAGAATTCTAACCAAGGGCCCTAAACTTGAAAGCTTTGTTCTCCTGCTGGCCTTCTCATTATTCACATACCCATCCCCTGTCCACTGCCTTATCAACCCCCACCCATGCAAGGCTCCACCAAATCAGGTCCCCCTGTTCCCTCAGAGAAGTATATGTGCTGCCGAAGCGAGCACGTGTTCCCTCAGAGAAGTGATTTAAATAGCCAGTGCTGTTGGCTTTGCTACTTTTTTTTTTTTTTTTTTTTTTTGAGACAGGGTCTCCCTTTGTTGTTTAGGATGGCCCTGAGCTCACTATGTAGCCCAGGCGAGCCTCGAACTCAGCAATCCTCCTGTCTCTGGCTCCTGAGTGCTGGGATGACAGGCGTGAGTCACCACACCTGGCACTGTGGTATGAGGAACTGATTGTTGGTGGATGTGAGTCACCACACCTGGTGTTGTTGTATGAGGTTACCGGGGATTGAACCAAGGACCTTGAGCTTGCTAGGCAGGCGCCAGAACCACTGAGCTAAATCTCCGGCCTGGCCTTGCTACTTTCTAAACTGTCGTTCTCTGTGTTCACAAGGTAAACTTTCTCAAAAGCACATTTTAGCCTATCACAAGATAAGGCCAAAGTGCCTTGATGGGTCAAACAGATTCCTTTCTGATCTTATTGTTTCAACTCACTTTTTGATGCCTCCCTGTACCCTCCAGAAAAAAGAATAGGGCTGTAAATAGAAACGTCTTTGGCTATCTAGGCTAGAAATTGATTCTCTCCTTCATCAGTGGAGAAAAATCCTACTCGTGCCTCTTCTTACAGGAAAGCTCAGAGCCTCCAGGTGCTCAGTTAAGGAAGCCAACCCTACTATTATCTGATCAAATCATTATCTACTTTAAGAGGAAGTGGATCTGGGAATAATGTGTCCCTCACAAGATGTGGGACAAATAGGGGGGCATTTAGCTCCCTGTGGTTGGTAGTAGTCTTGGAGAACACTTTGCAGATAGGGTTTATCTGAGCTGGCTGTTGAAGGAACATTTAGATGCATGGAGGACATTGCGCCCTGGATTCCCAGCTGTCACCCAGGAGAATGTCAATATTAAAGTCCTGTCGGGCAGAAAGAAAAGTCTTCTAAATAAACTGGCGATGAAGGTGTCTTTTGTCCCTTCAGGTTGGGCTGTTGGTCTGGCAGTGTGCTGAGTGTCCTTCAGCACGTTGACATTTTCAGAGACCCCACGGCAGTAGCCATTGTGGGCAAATGTGATATTTACTAAGATTCCTTCTCTCTAGAAACGTCACGTTCTAGATGTCAGCCAGGGGCCCATGGGCTGTTGATGTCATCACTTTGGTGACTAGGGACATCTTTTACTATCATTAGATAGCAAACATCAGCCCTTCTGACTGCCTTGAGCATCCCCAGGAATCTCATAGAGTGGCATCTGTCTGGTGTTTCTCTCTGGGCTCCAGAACCAGGTCCTGTGTCCTCTGCTTCTGCCAGGCAGTGGCAAGGAGGACAAAGAGGTAATAGTCATCTTGTCTTCATCACACTGCATCTTCCATGAGCTTCTGGATGGCTGTGCAGTCCCATTTTCTATGGGCCTCACTCTCAACGTCCCAAGTCTAACAGGTGTCCTCGGTCTCGGGAAGGTAGTTCTCAACTTCTACAGTCGTATTTTAGTCTTCTTCATTTTTAAATTTTCCACTACATGTATGCTGTCCCAGCCCCTCAGTCTGAGTCCACACAAGCATTTACTTGAGTGCTACTTATGTCACTTGGCTATATGTGGGCTATAATTGCATCTTTGCTTTCTTTTGTTAGCGTCCACGCTTTTATTCTCTCCTTTTACTTATGGTGCTTCTGCCCTTTTCAGATTGTGGGTCTGGCTAGAAGGGTTATTAATTCCCTGCTGCTAAGGGTGGATTAGGCCATCTGTCATGGATGCTCACCTGACAAGATGACATTAACAAAAACATCTACCTCTTATGATGGGTCTGGATACAATTCATACCCAAATTCATCATGTTCTTTATTGTTGCAGTGACCCTGCAGGTTTGGTGCTGCTATTGCTCCCAACTTGCAGTTGTGAGGAGGCTAGGAAGTGCTGAGCATTGTGTCCAAGGTTACCGGTGTTCAAGGTCAGGCAGTGAATGACAGAACCTGCTTGCTTCTGATCCAGCTTTCCGTGTTCTGCACGACATTCCATCTTGAGCTTTTGTTGATGATTGCTTTTATTTCCCCTTCTTTAAAAAGGTCACAATAAACAAAAAATACACTTAGTACCACAAAACATAAGATTGGGAAATCAAAGCACTAAACATCCTGTGATTTTTCTCCCCTTTCATTTAGGGTCTCTTAATAAGGAGGAAAACCAATTCCTTGGTTCAGTCCAATCAAATTCATTTTTAGGAGTTAAAATTTGATGGGCATCTCAAACAACACACTGCTCTGGGGGCTGGGCCTG
Organism: Thryonomys swinderianus; assembly: GCA_004025085.1. NCBI lineage: Eukaryota > Metazoa > Chordata > Mammalia > Rodentia > Thryonomyidae > Thryonomys > Thryonomys swinderianus. Next base: position 14,910 of record PVIC010017187.1, on the reverse strand, counting down.
CCACCGCCTCACAGGTCAGCCACAGACTCACTTTGTTCCTCTCCATTTTCCTGGTGTGATTGTCCTCATAAACCAGCCTCATCTGGGAATAGTGTATGTTTGTTAATTACCTTTGTGGAGCCAGCAGATGGTGCAGAGAGCAATGCATTGTCTGAGGACCCAAGCCAAAAAAAAGGGAAGAGGAAGAGAGGGTGGCATCTGTTTATTTGTTTAATCCTTCATGAGAAAACGGTGAATATAAAGCAAGACTAGCTAGTCATTTGAAAATGAAGAAAACTTTCACCAGTGGTTTAAAATAAAATTCTATTTCAATCCCTTAAGCCTTGGAAATCCAACAAAGTATTCAAAATGTAGAGCGGGTCACATTGGACTTAGTGAGGGGCCCTTAGACAATCTTGGATAATGGCCACATTCACCTGTCAAATGGAAATTACCCCATCATGGTCCTGAGCCCAAGTATGGAAAACTGTCCAGCAAAGCAAGTTTGACATAAAAGTCACCCTGCCCTCTCTCTTCTTCATGAGCTGAAGACAAGGTTGGTTCCAAATGAACACAAGGTAATGACTCTTTTCCTGAGAGTTTGACTATAGATGTTCCAGCATGTAAATCTATCAGCAGTCCTTAGAACCAGAGAGGTTCCAGAGAGAAGGACGCTCAACACCAGCCTAGCAGAACCATCTCATTTCAGAGAGTAGCAGACAGTGTGGGACCCAGAGCAGATGGTAACGTCACTGAAGTCACTGGGCTTACTAACGACTCTCTTCATCTATTCCACACTGCTATGACAGAATACCGGAGGCAAGGTAACTTATGAAAAAAGATTTCTTCTTGCAGTTCTGGAGGCTTGGAAGTCCAAAAGCATTGCATCCACATCCAGTAAGAGTCTTTGTGCAGTTCCTGATGTGTCGGCACAAATAACTACACACTTGAGACACAAGAGGGTCACTCATGGGGTGATGATGTTGTTCTAGTCTCATGATCCCAGCTCATGTAGTATTTGACACGCACATCCAATGCTACACCCTGCAGGGTAAGTTTTCAACACCTTGACTTGGAGGGGCATAGTCAAACCACAGAAGGAAAAGAGCAGAATGAGAAGTGAGGGTCCCTGTCTCTCAGCTTGCTGTTTCCGCTCTACCAGCTGGGGAAATGGGATGCAGCCAGGGGCAGTTTGAGGAAGTAGCAGGTGGCTTCAATCAGTGACATTTCAGAAAAACCTCTCTCTGAAGGAGAGAACTGAATGATCATGTGCTTAGCGGTGGCAGCCACAAGATTTGATAAGCTAGAAAAGATTATGAATGTTAAGAATACCAGGTATGGGAAATGGGCCCCACAAAGTTTTTTGGGGTCTGACTATGGAGGGATTTGTCATCAAGAAAGTGGGGTACCAACAGCAGTAAGTGGGAAACAGAGCCCAGTCTTTGTGTTCAGCGTCACCTTCTTTGCCACAGTTAATCACTGCTTTCTAATGCAGAAATTTTCTTTTCTTAGCTTCCATGACGTTACCCTCTCTTGGTTGTCTTTCTAAGATAAGAAGGCAGTGATTCATTGTTGAGGAAAGTGAGATCAGAAAAGTGACCATTGTATTTGGCAAGGCCAAGGTCACTGGTGACCTTGAACCAAGAGGATCTGCATCACTACCATCTTGATTGAGACACTTCAGCTACATCTGGAGTGATTTACCTGGCCGTTTCAGTGGCCAAAGACCAAGCTTTTACTTTCATCTGCCAGTTCCATGCTTTCTTGATGACACATTCTCTCCTAGTCAAGCTCCAAACACAAATCCATTCTGCTCCACATCCTTGCCATCACTGGGTATTTTCAGGTTTTTAATTGTTGTCCATTATCTGGATGTAATTTCATATCACAGTAGGATTTTGATTTATATTTCCCTGATCACTAATGAGGTTAAGTATTATATTTGTGAGTTTTCCCATCTCTGAGACACAATACCTGATACCCACAGTTCAGGGAAGAAAAGGTTTAATTTAGCTCACAATTTCAGGAGATTCAGTACATGGTCATCTACCTTTAAGGCAGAAGCATCATGGCAGAAGGGTGTAACAGAGCAAAGGTTCTTGGCTCATGGTGAGCAGAGAAGCAGTAGCAGAGAAGAAGGGACATGGACCAATCGTAGTACCCAAGGCCACACCTCCATGAAATATCTAGACATACCCAAAAATATGTTCTACTAATTTTCTAGGTATTTCTTTTTTTTTTTTTTTTTGAGACAGGGTCTTGCTTTGTAGTTCAGGCTGGCTCTGAGCTCACTATGTAGCCTAGGCAAGCTTCGAACTCAGCAATCCTCCTGTCTCTGCCTCCCAAGTGCTGGGATTATAAGCGTGAGCCACCATGCCCGGCACTGTGGTATGTGGTAGTGATTGTTGGTGGGCATGAGTCTCCACACCCAGCATTATATGTGGCTACCCGGATCGAACTCAGGACCTTCACTTGCGAGGCAGGCGCCAGAACCACTGAGCTAACCCTCCAGCCCTTCTAGGTATTTCTTAATCTAATGAAGTTGACATATCAAAATTAAGGGTTACAAGTATCTTATGTTTATTAATTGCATAATTTTTATTTGTTACATTTTTTGCTTATTTTCTATTGGTTCATCATGCGTTATTCAATTATAAGAGTTCTTTATATATATATTTTTTGTTTTTGTTTTTTGAGACAGGGTCTCGCTTTGTAGTTCAGCCTGGCCATAAGCTCACTATGAAGCCCAGGCAAGCCTCGAACCCAGAAATCCTCCTGCCTCTGCCTCCCGAGTGCTGGGATGACAGGCGTGAGCCACCAAGCCCAGCACTGTGGTATGTGCTACTGCTTGCTGGTGGGCATAAGTCACCACGCCCAGCATTGTATGTGGTTACCGGGATCGAACTCAGGGTCTTGCACTTGCGAGGTAGGTGCCGGAACCACTGAGCTAAATCTCCGGCCTGAGTTCTCTATATATTTTGTTCCTACATTATATATATATATACATTTCAGTTTATATTTTGACTAAATCTTCTTTAATGTATCTTTTTTTTTTTTTTTTTGAGACAGGGTCTCGCTTTGCAGTTCAGGCTGGCCATGAGCTCACTATGTAGCCCAGGCAAGCCTCGAACTCAGCAATCCTCCTGCCTCTGCCTCCCGAGTGCTGAGATGACAGACGTGAGCCACCACGCCTGGCTAATGTATCTTTTTGTCAACAGAGTTTCTTAATTAAGATGTACTTAAGCTTACTAATATCTCATAGTTAGTGCTTTTTGATTTTAGATAAATCCTTTCTTACCTTAAAGCCACAAAGATATTTTTCTTATACTCCACAAAAGTTTGAGAGTTCTTATCATAAAACTTGGGTACTTAATTCAACTGAAATTTACTCTTGAATTAGTGTGAGATAATGACCTAATTTCACCTCATTTTTTTTCACAGTATGACTAACAGTTTTGTGAACACCCATTAATAAGCAATTTCTCATTTCTTACTGATCTGCTATGCCACCCCCTTATATAGTAGTTGCATGTGTATGTATGTATATATGTATGTAAGCATGTACACGTGAGTTTCTCGGATCTCTTCCTTATTTAACTGGATGAGCACACTTTATGGTCTTGCTCAGCCAGCCTTCCTTTCCATTTAGTCTACTGACAGGCTCTGTCTTTTCTTTTTAGAGGCTGCCCCCTCTTTAATACCTGAAGAATCTGAATGTGTCTATTGAAACTTAATCTCATCTTGTGCTATAAATAGGAGAGGCCTTTTGGGGAGTGATGAAGTCAGATGGTTCCACCCTGTGAAGGGATATATCCCTATAAATTGGCTGTAGAAACTACTTCACACCCTTTTCTACACTTCTGCTATGTGAAAACATAACACTATCCCCTTTAAAGAACATAATAAGCCACTATTTTGGAAGCAGAAACTGAGCCTTTAGTAGTCATCAAAGCTGTTGGTTCTCTAACTTTGAACTACCAGCCTCCAGGATTGTGAAGAATAAATTTCTGTTCCTTGTAAACTATACAGTTTCAGATATTTTGTTGTAGTACCACAAGCTGACAAAAACACCTCCCTCCTGGCCTCACCATAGTCATGGCCACATGACCCAGGTTTGTCAGTCAGCCTTCTGCTAGACAAAGAAAGCATGCAATTAAAAATTGGTCAACTGAAACTGACTCACAAGGAAGCCAACACTATAGAATACGTAGCCGAATGATGAAGGAGATAATCACTTGATGATAACATTTGAACATCTGGATCCACCATGTCTGAAGCTCGTAACCTTTTGAACTTTTTGGTGACACAAACCAGTGAAAGCACTTCTTTGTTAAGCCTGTTTGAGGAAGGATTTTATCAGTTGCAGTTGACAAATAAACAAGTCATACTAACTGCAGGTGCATCAAGGGAATATTCATGGGAAGAATCAATATTTTCCTCAGATAATCTATCTTTTCTCATCCAAAGATACATGTTTGCCATAAGAAATGATCAGAAATCTGCTTCTCTAAAGCAGAAAAGGTGTGCGGTGCCCTTTGTAGCTCTAGAGGTCAGAAAGCTGAAAGCAAGATGTGGTTGGGGCCTTACAACCCACTGAGAGCCTGGAGGAGAGTCCACTGACTGTACCCAACTTGTGTTCTCATCACTTCCATCTCTACCCCCATCTTTACATCACTGTCTCTCCCTTATTTGGACACTTGATGTTGGATTTGCAAGCGATTTGGATAATTGAGGATGATTTTAAGATTTTTTTATTTAATTGCATTTGCAAAGACATTTTATCTAAATAAGGCAATATTCACAAATTGCAAAGATTATGACTGTGGACTTATCTTTTGGAAGACTACCATTTGCCCGACGGCACTATTTTTATATTTAGTTACTGAAGTTCGCAGAGGTAAAGCATGTTTCTAAGGTCACACATCTAATACAGTAATTGTTGCAAGCAGAATCTAACCACTAACAGATGGCTTCAGTTTAATGAACCATCATTTTAAATAGCACCGAAGATTGTAAACCAATGACCAAACAGCTGGATTAAGTCTTCAGCCAAATAAGGAATTGTATAGAATTATAATAGTTACTTAGACTTTAAATTTGAGATATTTTATACAAAATTCTGGATTACCATTTAAGTTGTAATAACAACAACAAAAAATGCCAAAACCCACGGGTAACATTCTTTCGTGGGCATGGTGTTGCCTCTTCACAAAACATAAGTGTTTTCACATTTTACAGCACCAGGCACGTGTGTTGTTTACCCTCCATTCCTTTGACTCATTCAGTTGACTTTCTGAGAACCAGAAAGTGGGTGAGTAAAGACCCCATGTTTTAATAGAATTGAATATGAGCTCTGAACAGCTTCAACTTCCTCCAGAAAGTCTTAGCTAGTGTGTATCTTCTCCAAGGCTCACGGCTTGTCTTCTTCTGTACTGCTCTACCCTACTGTTAACCAAACCAATCCCCTGCCCTTGACCTTGAGCTATTCATAGTACCGATTATACACTTGTCCCAAGGAAATGATAGCTTTGACTTTAGTGTTTTCATTTTTACTGGGCTGGAGTCTCACTGGCCCTTTTCTTTTGGTTCCTCAAATACTAAATGAGCCCCTGCCTTTGGCCTTGGCACTGGCTGCTCCCTGTGCTTTTCTGCCCTTTTGTGTATTTTTTGTCCCTGTTCATTTCCGCCAATAGAATGCAAAATCAATTTGCATTCTATGTCTCACTTAATATGGTCAACATAACTGTATGAAACTTCTTATTGCAAAAATACAAGGAAATTTGAATACAATTTTGCTACTGGGAAGTATTAAATAGTATCGAGGAGTATTAGATTTTAAGGTGTGTTAATGATATATGAGCTTGTCAGCTTTTTATATCTTAGTTTTCTAAAAAATGCTGAAGTAAAGGATAAGTAAAAGGATGTGACATTTTGAATTTTCTGTAAAATGCTCCAATAATAAAAAAAACTATACAAAATACAAAGGAGAGAAACAAAACACAATTGTTAAAATATTAATAACTATCAATGTTGGGATATATGGATATTCATTATATTACTCTTTGATATTTATGGATGTTTTCAAAATGTCATATTGAAAAGAAAAGTGAGCCAGGCCTGAGAAGGTATACTTGTAATCCTAGGACTCTGAGAGGTTGAGGCAGGAGTATTATAAATTTTAGCTTAGATTAGGCAAGTTAGAGATGTTTCCTCAAAATAAAATAGTAAAATAAAAATAAAAAGGGCTGAAGATATTGTTTAGTGAAGGGCCTGGTTCCATCCCCAGCAAATCAAACATGTGCGTGTGTGTCCACACACACACACACACACACCCCTCTACTGAACATCATGTTCTTAAAGAGGCCTCCAGCTGCCCAATCTAAAATGTTTCTCAAGCCATTTAGCGAAACAACTTCCTCTTTTAGCTCTCCCAGAATATATATCCTACCTGATACTTTGTTTTTCTACTAGTTTGGATTTGTGTGCAAGTGAGCGTGTATGCTTACACGTGTGCATGCACGTGCGTGCATGTGTGTGTGTATGAGTTTGAGTATATCTTCTTCTTACATGTGCCCTTCCAGAATTTAACCTCTGGCTCCCCACAAATAGAAATTTCACAATGTGGGCACAAGGGCAAACTTTCCTTCTGTTTCCTGGTGTATCTCTAAGTGGCTGCCAAAATAAATGGTGGCCCATGGTAGGTACTTGATAATTGATAAATTCAGTGAATCCTGACTTGAACTTCAAGATACCACGCCTGTCCACCTGTGCACCCCTGCAGCCCTTTCATATGACCTGAGTCTGTGAACTGCACGTCTGGAAGCTGACTGTCCAGTGAGTGCTCATGTGCTCTGGGTTGCTCTGCACGTCAGCCTTGCTCAAGTCTCCAGCTTATCCTCCAGCGTGAGAGCAGTTGGGGGACAGAGGGAGACTATGGTGTCTAGGGCCATGTTTTAAAAATACTTAATTCCTAAAATACTCCTTCATTATTTTTCTTATATTTTTAATTGTTGTTAAAAGCAACACACACATAAATGCATTACAGATTAAATTTTAGCTTAACAGAAGCCACCAATGAATTACTTTGCATTACAAATTATGCCCCTTTGGAGAAGGCTTTCTAATGAAGCTTTCCTTGTATTTGTTGTGTCTTTGAATTTTCTTGGACATGTCATTGATTTGGAAAGCCTCTTATTCTTTCTTTTTTTTTTTTTTTTTTTGCTTTTTTGGAGACAGGGTCTCGCTTTGTAGTTCAGGCTGGCCCTGAGCTCACTATGGTGCCCAGGCAAGCCGCCGCAAACTCAGCAGTCCTCCTGTCTCTGCCTCCCGAGTGCTGGGATTACAGGCGTGAGCCACCACGCCCAGCGTTATATGTGGTAACCGGGGATCGAACTCAGGTCCTTGCGCTTGCAAGGCAGGCGCCGGAACCACTGAGCTAACCCTCCGGCCCCTTTCTTTTTTTTTTAAACTCAGGTTAAATTGCATCTCACATCTAACTCTGCATATATGATTTTTGTTTTGTTTTGTTTTGCTTTTTGAGACAGGGTCTCACTTTGTAGTTCAGGCTGGCCCTGAGCTCACTATGGTGCCCAGGCAAGCCGCCGCGAACTCAGCAATCCTCCTGTCTCTGCCGCCCGAGTGCTGGGATTACAGGCGTGAGCCACCACGTCCGGCATTGCATATATGAATTCTTATATAGTCCACCTAAGTATGTGTTATATACCAGACAATAAATATTGAAATGTAAGATATTATGACAATAGTTCTCACCTGACTATATATTTTAAGGTACAATGAACTGACTTGGACATTTAAATTCATGATAAAGAATGTGGATTCATAGTTAAATATTAATAGCAATTCAGCTCTATAACATTCAGACTAGTTTTGCTGAAAATCAAGTACACCAAAATTTCACAATGAGCTTTTTGAGAACTGAGAATCTTTTGCACCCCTTTATCTGTGTACAAAAGGAATCTATTGAATTCTTTGCAATGCAAACAAAATTTTAAATGACTTAAATACTTAAAATTAGAGAAAACTATAATTGCTATATGTGCCATCAAATTAAATTTTTGGTGTTAATCCAAAATGACTCATTAGTTTTATCCATTATTTTAAAATATCTACCACAGGTTTAAAGAAACAGATTGAGTTTAAATTAGCATGCCACTTTGTTGGGTACTTTGTATATCCGTGCTCTGTATAAAATTTCATGTGCACTTAATACTTCATAGATAAACAAAACAAATGCAAAGCAGAGAGCACTGGGCTGGGGAGAAATAAAGAGCTTAAAGGTAAAGGCGTTGGGTTCAAATTTAAGCTATGCCAAGAGTAGTGTGGGTCCCATGGCAGGTATTTCCTAATGTCTGCTCAAGGTGGCTGTGCTTGGTGAATGCTTGTGTGGCCTTAGGTTCTCCAGATTCTTCTATTTCACCTTTTATTTCAGAAAACTTCCTGTGAGAGGAAGATGCCACCATGCATGGCAGTACTATAGTTATGCTGGAAGCCCAAAAGGAGTCGGAGGGACAAGGAACATGCATGAAACAGCAGCAGCCATCAAGCTGGCCAGTTCTGAGCCCAAGTGGCAGCTCATCTCCTCAAAGGGTTTTGTTTCTCCAAGAGAGGCCGCTAGGACAATACAGGCCTTATGCTAAGTCAACTGACCAGACCTCACCTCCTGCCACCCACCCCACCCCCACTGTAAGCACTGCCCAGAATCATCTACCAGAACAAAATAACAAAGGCTAGTCTATTCCCCACTGCACTGGAGATGCCATCAGGGGAAACAGAGCATTTTTTTTTCAAAGTCCAAAATATTCAGTTTTGAGCCAGAAGCCCAAACTTGTTGAACAAAGAGGGAGTGGGCTCAGCTGGGGGGTGAAGGGTGTCCACACATTTTCTACTTTCGGAAGGATCTTGGGCTCCTGTGAGTGCTGGGGTTGGGGCCCAGGAGGAGGACGGATGGAAGGCTGCCAGAACTGGCTGGCTCACATCATGTGCATTCTTGGCAACAAGAGGGAGCCTTTGGATGAGGAAATCACAAGAAGCTGCAGGGAGGGTAGTTTTTTTCTCTGCCTATGTGTTTGTGAAATATGAACAGCAATCACATGCTTTATTAGAGTTTTAAGCCAGAAAGTTGATGCTCTCCAAAAACAAAGCTGAAAAACAAACTCAAAATATCTGAAATAGGTCATCAGAGAAGAGTCTCCCTGGCACTGACACTCAAATCTCCTCTTCACATTTTACTTGTAGACATGAAGTCTCTCTTGCTGCTTGGTGGGTCAGCCTCTGTGCACCCTCTGACACCAGGGTTTTCTCTGCTGTCTGCTCCGCATGTGGCTGCAGTGTGGCCATCTCAGGTAGCAATTCTGATGGTGCTATTTCATGGCCTTCACTTCCTCTCCCCCCCACTGCCTGCAAAATATGCATAGGCTTTAGAACAGGCATTTAAAGTCTTCTGTAACCTATCCAGAAGCTGCTTTTAGGGTCGGCTTTGGATCAAGCCGTTACTTCCTTGTGCTGGGCTTCTCCTCTGTCCAGAAGCTGCTTTCAAATCTTAACTTTACTATAACTTCATAAAGCTTATTGCCAGCCAACATTATATTGGTCTTCTGTTCATATAGCCTACTCTCCTGATCCATGGCTCACCTTCCATGTTTGCTCTGCTCCCAAAGGCAGCTACCTTCTCTCTTCTTTTCACACCCAAGCTCTATCTACTCTGAAACATCCATTGGTTGTTATACCTTCTCCCAAACCTTCCAAGGAAGCATTCATTAAGAAAGCCAAATTTGGGTCTGGAGATTTAGCTCAGTGGTTCCGGCGCCTGCCTTGTAAGTGCAAGGTCCTGAGTTCAATCCCTGGTAACCACATACAATGCTGGGCATGGTGACTCACGCCCACCAGCAATCAATACCACATACCACAGTGTGTGGCGCGGTGGCTCACGCCTGTCATCCCAGCACTGGGGAGGCAGAGGCAGGAGGATTGCTGAGTTCCAGGCTTGCCTGGGCTACATAGTGAGCTCGGAGCCAGCCTGAACTACAAAGCGAGACCATGTCTCAGAAAAAAAAAAAAAAAGCCAAATTTACTCCAGACTTGCATTTTCATCTACTAGCACTGTGCTTTGGGACTGGATTTACAAATTCTCCAAATTTCAATTCCATCATCTATAAAATAAGGAAGGCTCACAGGTTGCTATACAGTTTAACTGAGAAAGTCTTAAGGCGTTCCTAGCATAATGTGTAGTGTGTGGTCAGGGCTCAATAGTCTCCTTACTAAGCTGTTGTGGTTGCGATATTCTACCTTATGTTGCTTGACTCTGCCTTTGAAATAATTTCTACAAGACAGTGGCAAGCCTATGAAAAAATTCACATAATCAATAGGCGGTTTCAGGCTTGCATGTTTATCACCATGTGCTACTTCACACGTGGGATCCTGGTGCTTAGGTTAATTTACCATGGATACTTTAACTATTATATTCTACCTGCTTCCCAAAGGAGCTGCAAAACCACCATTTGCAGTAATGTTAAAATCTTGTTCTCCTCCAAGATTTCTTTCCAGAACATATCACTCTATTTATAGAGCTCTTCAGACTTTTGAAATTTTAAGTCTCATTTGAATATCACAACAACCCAGGGAGTTAGGAATGCTTCACAGCATTGGATGGTGGAGGAAAGAGAGACTGTGAAGAAATAAGATGACCAGGTGAAGGTCATAGCCAGTGAGGAAATAATGCAAGTCATGTGGGCACATGGCACTGGCTACTTAGTATAAATTCCTAAAATGAATGAATGAGAGAAGTGAGCCGCCTTCACTCTTGACTGAGAGATATAATTCATCAGGTGTTGGAAGAGAGTAATATTTATCTACATAGGCCTTCAAATTTTTGGAAGTGACTCAGTCTTCCAGGACCATTTCAGTTTTGATGGAGATAATTGTGCAAATGTTCTGCAGGCCCAGTGAGATTTAGTGGCTTTCATACATGAGAGACCCAGGGATCTCTGTGTTGTCTTCTGAGCATTAATTCAAGGCTCAAATAAAGTTTTCAGTTTTCTGTCTGTCCCTCTCAAACCTCCTATGCAAGGGGAAGACAACATTCACAACTGAACTGCACACGGAGCCTCACTTTCTTCCTGAAGTCAAGCTGCTAAAAAGGGCAAAGGGGGGCTGGAGAGTTAGCTCAGTGGTTCCCGCACCTGCCTCGCAAGTGCAAGGTCCTTGCTGGGCAAGGACCCGGTAACCACATACAATGCCAGGCATGGTGCCTCACGCCTGTAATCCCAGCACTTGGGAGGCAGAGGCAGAAGGATTGCTGAATTCCAGGCTTGCCTGGGCTACATAATGAGCTGAGGGCCAGCTTGAACTACAAAGTGAGACCCTGTCTCAAAAAAATAAAATAAAATAAAAATAAAACAAAACAAACAGAAAAAAAAAGGGCAAGGGGAATGTGCTGGGATTCCAAATCCAACAACTGAAATATGACCCTGGTAATGATCTTGCAGTGAATTTAGAGCTACATTTGGGGTGTCCAAGAGCTCTTTAGCCAACTTTACAATGCAGTTCTGATATAGTCTTCATTTTTTAGAGGAGAAAAATGAGCCATACACCATTTAAATAACATGGTTTTATAGCAATTAAGTGGTAGAGCCTGATATTAAAGCAGAGAGTGGTAGAAAAAGATAGTCAGGTCTGAAAGGTCCAGTCCAAACAGCATCCAACTGTCTCAGATGTCACTTGTGTGACTTGGACATTTTGAATGATCTAGTAAAAGCCTCCATTCCTCATGAATAATTTACACAATTGGGAGAAGGCCTAGAGATAATGAAAGTATTTGTGATTCATGGTGGATAGAAGAGTCCCATTCAGTGCTCATTAATGCTGTCTTCCAAGAAATTCCTGTTTGTAGACTCTCATATATCCTAGGAAGCTCACAGGGACTGAGATAGGCAACACTGACCAGAACTGTTGATGATTTTTGACATCTTTGTACCAATAACTTCTGGTCTGAGATACAAGGCTTGTACGTTAGACCATTTCATTTTCAACATGGTATAATATCCGAAGGTATAATGGGAAGCAACCTAATTCAAATTGACTTAAACCAGAAGGAGAAAGGTGTTCATTCTTATGGATGAAGTGTTCATACCAGACCATGGTTCTCATAAGTGTACTTATCTTTCAATTTTACTTTCTTCCATGTTGCCATATTTCTCTAGGATTGTAAAGATGATCTCCATAGCCATCTCTCCACATGACGACACTACACAAAGAGTGTTATCTCCTTCCTGAAACAGCTATCAGAATACCTACGGGAATCTGCCATTGATCTGGCTTGAGTCACAGTGATGTTGACCACAGTAGTCATGGAGATACAGTGTTCTGATTGGCTAATAAAGCTCTCAGTTCCACAAAGGTTCTGATTGGCTAATAAATCAACATACTATAATATCTGAAGGTATGATGAGAAGCAACCTGTATTGGCTAATAAATGAGGACATTTCTTTATTGGCTAATAAATCAGTGTTCTGATTGGCTAATAAAGCTCTCAGCTCACACTCAGTTCCACAAAGGGAAATCAGTGTTGTCACTCAAGGAAAGAAGATAGAAATGCAAGACAAGCTAAAACAAGGCATCCACCACAGAGCTTTTAAACAACATTGCAGAATTCCAATTCATCCAATAGAAAATTTTTTTTGCATTCTTTGAATAGGAAGTTGATCACTTGAATTGGTCTCAACAACTCATGACTTCACCTCCCTCTTTCATTCAATATTTTATTATTAAATAGCCACCATATGTCAGCATGAAAAGAATTGAGTTACAAAGAGGAACAAAGATACCTGCTATCCCCTTACACCCAACTGAGTGGTGATTGCTGGGGATAAAAGACACCAGAATTCCAAAAATTGTCATGCAGCCTTATTCTCCAGTTACCAAAATAATTTCTGAGTGAAGCAAATTTTCAACTGTTAAAAGTAGAACTATTACCGGGCATGGTGGCTCATGTCTGTAATCCCAGCACTCAGTAGGCAGAGGCAGGAGGATTGCTGAGTTCAAGGCTTGCCTGGGCTACATAGTGAGCTCAGGGGCAGACTGAACTACAAAGCAAGACCTCAAAAAAAAAAAAAAGGAAAGTAAAACTATTGACTAAACACACACATATATGTATTTATGCAATTAGTTGAAGAAAATGTATTCATCAAAATGTTTTAGAAGACAGTAATGTAATTGTTTGGGGGAAATACAGGTGAGGCTACTTCAGTTTCAGGCCAACACATTCAAGAAATGCTTATGTGTCAAAAGGTCATTCATTAGTTTGTCTATGTGATAGAAGAAACTGATACTCACAAAAGGAAGAAATTAGGGGAAATTTTGCAAGAAGAGGGAAAAATGATGAGATCCCCCGTACATAATGGTGGCGCTTCTTTCCTCATAAAACTCTTCCATCCTGTGAGTCATGGCAGCACAAGGCAAATTAATTAATTACAGACACAAATGAGACTTAAGGAAGAAGCTGAGTTTGGGTCCTGATTAATGCTGCTGTGGGCAGCAGAGATGACAGACCCTGAGCTTACTACCCCTTTACTTAGAGTAACAAAATGTAACAGATGACTCAGAGGGCAAAGGCTGGTGATAATTCTAGAACAATGAGGAATTATGTAGATGAAAATCCTAGGTCACAAGGAATTTATGTGGGTTAGGAATTTGTCCATTTCCCCAGGATGTCTTCAGCTGGTATAATCCTACCCTGGAGCATCACAGCATCAGAAGACTACTGAGATTCCAGCTGTGACCAGAGGTGAAAATGCAGTTATGCTTTGACATGCCATAGCTGGCCTACAGGCAGGAAAAAGGCCTAGTCATAATTTTAAATGTGAAATGATTATTCTCCCAAATTATATAGAATTGCTCCCAACAGTCAATGGCCACAGGTTGGTTATATAAATTATGTTGTGTTCATATGATGAAAGCTTGATCAGCCATTAAGTGCTGTGACACAGATCGGTATGTGTAGAGACAGAGGTATAGGTTCAATGGAGATATTATAAAGGTAAAAATGCAGGCTACAAAATGATGGATGGATACAAGAGATGATAGAAGCTACAGTGAATATTCAAATTTTAAAAATGTATTAAGTAAAAGATGCATTGCCATTAATCCCCTTCAAAATATTCTTTCTCACTTTGAACACATTTATCCTATCATTTTTGCCACTTCCTGATGGTTCTCAAACTCTTATCTTGGTCTAGTTGAACTGTCAAAACTTCCTTGATGGTCTGAATTCATTCATAACATTTCCCTTTCATGATTTTTTTGACTTTAGGGACTAACAAGTGATGGAATGGTGACAGATCCAGTGAATAAAGTGGATGAAGACACATCATGTTTTATGCACTTGCCTTTCTATGTTCTTCCCTTTACATTGCATGGCATTTGGCAAGAGCATTCACCATATTTTGGTCACATTTTATAAAGACACTCCCTGAAGAAGACTTCCAGAACGGCTTCAGAAAGTAGCAAGAAGGAAGAGATAGATGCTTTTGAAATGAACAGGTTGAATATTTTCAGAATTAGTGGTGGTATGTCTTATGCTTCAATAAAGTTTTAAAATTTAAACATTAGCTATATATTTTGATCACCACTTGTGTACTGTGAACCTAATTTTGGCTACACATAAACATACAGATGCAAACACAGAAAAATATGACATTTTTGGCAGTAGAGATTGGTTTAGGGGAAAATGATTTTTCCACAGACTGGGGAGATGGTTTGTAATGAGGCAAGTGCATTATATTATTGCACACTTTATTTCTATTATTATTACATTGCTATATCTAATAAAATAATTGTACAACTCATCATAATACAGAATTAGTTGGAGGCTTTAGTATGTTGTCACTCCAGAGACTCAAGTGAGAGCTGCTTAGC
>PVIC010017186.1:0-33051 GCA_004025085.1 Thryonomys swinderianus | reverse complement strand
GCTGGCCCTGAGCTCACTATGGTGCCCAGGCAAGCCGCCGCGAACTCAGCAATCCTCCTGTCTCAGCCTCCCGAGTGCTGGGATGACAGGCGTGAGCCACCACTTCCAGCACTGTGGTATGCGGTGTTGATTGTTGGTGGGCGTGTCTCCACGCCCAGCATTATATGTGGTTACCGGGGATCTAACTCAGGACCTTGCGCTTGCGAGGCAGGTGCCGGAACCACTGAGCTAACCCTCCAGCCCATTCCTTCCTTCTTTTCTTCTTCCATCCACCTGTCTTTCTGTTCTACTGAAAATTTCAACTAAATCATTCCCATATGAAGAAATGCTAGTAAGTGTAGCTCCCCAGGGGTGAAATCTGTGGAAGGAGGAGTGTTTTCCTTTCACCTTTGTCTTTAAAAAATAGAAAAGTAAAGGAAGTGAATGGTGCCACTACTAATAAAGAAGCAGCTCACATTATCGAGTACTGTGTGCCAGACTCAGCAGCCCGGTGAGCCAAGTGCTGCTGTTGTACCCACTGATCCACTGAAGAGAAACGGTAATGTCTCATCAGAAACTTTAGGGAGCTGATCACCCCACGGAGGAGCCCACAGTGGAAGTCACGGGTCCTGAGCTCTAGTCCCGAACTGTACAGACACATCTGCTGATGGGAGGTCACACTCTGCATGGGGTGCTCGGAGATGAAGGTGTGGATAGCGTGCAAGCGTCCCGCGGTCTCCAGGGTGCAGAGGGAGGGAGCCGGCTGCCTTCTGCTGTGCGGGTCTTGCTGAGCCCGAGTCACACCATGACCTGCTTTTCTCTTCTCTCCATGCTCTGCCTCTGTTCCTCCCAACCTCCACCGGCTGGGACCCACAAGACCCCTAGAAAAACTCCATCAGTCCTTCAAAGGAGGGGCATCGGGTGGCTTACGTATTGCCTCTGTGTGTGTGTGTGTGTGTGTGTGTGTGTGTGTGTGCAGCCAAACTGGGATTTATAAAAGTTTGAATTAGCCACTAGTCACTAAGATTGAGGGAATTCTTATAAAAAATGTAGACAGTTGGCTTTTGTGAAGGATCAGAGGATTTGGTAACTCGGCACTGCTCCTTCCTCCCCCTCGCTGGCTGTGCTTGACTGTACTGAGGGCCTCCAGGCGGGCGGCCGCGGGTCAGCACGGCCTCTTCCAGCACATTGGCCGCATTGCCAGGACTTCTGTTCAAGGCAGCCCTGTCCTTGCTTGGGAACTTTTTTGACAATGTAAATTCAATCACATAAAGAAGTTAACAGGATAAACTCTGTCTTGGAGATCCCAGGAACATCGAAGACAGCACGTTAGCCCTGGAAATGGGAGCATGTAAGAGGCGCGGGTCAGACATGGAAGGCACCATCCGGCTTGCAGGGGGTACTCAACACGCTCTCCCTGAACAAAGGAAAGAGGAGCCGCGGGCAGCGGGCAGCGGGCAGCGGGCGGGTTTGGAGCTGGGCGGCAGCTCCAGCTGTGCTCAGTTACACTCTCCGAGGGCCGGGATGGGCGCTTGGGAGGCACCTCGTGGCCCATCCCGGGGCCTCGCTGTTCCCTTGTCTCCCAAACTGTGCTCCAAACTGAAACTGACAACAACATCCAGGCCAAGTTTAATTCATAACTTGAGTTCCAATTACTAGTTTAAACCAGCAGTGGTGACCAAAGACAGGTGTCCTGCACGAGGCTTGTCATGCCCCTGAACACTCCAAGATGTTTGGCAGTGCTGGTTTAAACTATTTCCTACTGGCTCTATGCCAGGCCAAGCAGGTTTCCAGGATGTGGGGATGCAGAGTGAGTCAAAGCTGTTGCTTGTCCCAGGCAACTGAGTCTTGCGAGGAATTTAGGAAAGAAATGAGCAGTGACAGGGATGCGGGCATGATGAAAAGTGGGGGCTGACATAGGGGCACCCAGGAAGATGCCTTATTGCGTCCCTGCCAGCCCGTGCTACGTCCTTCTGAGGACTGGAAAAGGAGTTCGGGGTGGACTCAGCCCAGCACAAAGCCTGTGACTGGTGTAGTTCGTCAGGAAATCAGGGCTGTTGAACTGGTGCCACTTGTCATGTGGAGGAGCCGTGAGGCCAGTAGCTACCTATTAGGAGATGTTCTGCCGTGAGTAATAGAAAAGCCGGTGCGCTTGGTTGGAACCATAATACGCACACCTTTTATTCAACAGAAGGTCTGGAAATAGGCTGCTCTGGGCTGATGACGCAGGCCTGTGACAGCTTTCCTGCAAGGATTGTCAGATC
This sequence comes from Thryonomys swinderianus, assembly GCA_004025085.1. Classification (NCBI taxonomy): domain Eukaryota; kingdom Metazoa; phylum Chordata; class Mammalia; order Rodentia; family Thryonomyidae; genus Thryonomys; species Thryonomys swinderianus. Next base: position 30,808 of record PVIC010017186.1, on the reverse strand, counting down.
TGTGCGGTGAAGGAAGATGTTATACCGTTGAGCAGTGAGAGCAGAGCCATAGAGGAGCCTGTTGAAACCAGGGGAGGAATCCAGTGAGTGAAAGAGGAAGCCAATCCTTCAGGGCGTGGTAGGACCTTAGAGAAGTGGGCACCACATGGCGAAAGAGACTGTGTTGTAGCTCCTATCTAGAAGGCCCCAAGAGCCTCCTGGGCCCTTTGGTAGGACTTTGGGAAGGTGATCAGTTTGTGGGTTCTAGCTGTAGCCAATGTGCTGCTGGGAGGCGGGGTTTGATTGGACGAGGTGGCCAGGGGGAGTGGCCTAGAGGGGCGTGCCTCTCCCTGGCTCCTCCTCCTCCCTCTGCTGCCAGTCTGCCATGTTGTGAGCATCCCTCTTCTGCAGGCCCTCTGCTGTGTAGTCCTATCTGGGAGCAGGCCCATGTGGGCTGAACCATTGTCCAGAACAGGCTCTTCTCTTAAGTTATGGGTGTTAGTTCTCTTAAGTTATGGGTGTTAGGTGTTGTGTTTCAGTGACAACCAAGTGACCAAGAGGAGGGATAAGGCCTTGCCTCCTAGTGAGGGCTGTGAGCTCCATGGGAGAGGCACTGTGTAAATTGTGGTGTAGGAAAGAAAAGAACTGGAGTAGCTGACTTGTCAGTCAGACACGGGAGGACTTTACAGGGTGCCCCTGCATTGTGAGGGGTCGACTTCAACACTGGCTTCTGAGACTGAGCCCACAGTAAGAAAGGAGCACCCAGAATGAACGCTGGAGAGTCCTGACAATCCGAGGCCTGTCCTGCCTTGGAAAATGAGCTCATCTCATCTGACAGTGATGAAACAGAGTTGGCACCAATGAGCGAAGTGATTACTTACTGGACACTGATATCACAGCCTGTTTTAAGTAGTGTCTGCACAGTGCTAGGAGGCAGGTGCTACGAATTTCCCTCCAGTGGATGCAATAAACTGAGTTGCAGATAGTTGACCTGTGTTCTCCTCCCAGGAATCTTACACGAAGTGCCAGGATCATGAAAGAATGTGAGCCTGGAAAACCAGCATCTAAGCCTCGTATGGGATGGGCACTGAGGTTGCCTTCGACAGTTGTGCGGAAGAGCAGCGGGGTAGAGATGCGGCTCAACAGTGCTGGTGGTAATGAAGAGAGCCCCTCGTGGTGCCTGTGCAGCCCGTGGTCTCGATCTGGTTCTTGCAAATGCCAACGGACCGCCTCCAGGATGTGTGTCCATTTCTTCTGTTTTCCTCATCACTCCTTGGTTAACTATGACATGGGTGTCATGACACTGACACTAGTGAGCCTTTCAGTAAACTCTGCGTGATACACTCAGGGTGCACTTTCCACATTCCCGTTCCTCAGTCTCAGCGCCAGGTCAGGGAAGGACTGCGCCTGTGTCAGTGCAATGGACGGCCCCTGTTGTGGGCCTGCTGGGTCCCGAGACAGGTGCGTACATGCAGGTGATTTACTAACAAAGTGCTTCTAGGAGGAGCACGAAGGGCTGGGAGAAGACAGGGAGAGAGAAGAGCTACACAGGCTGTAACTTTAGTCTGAACTTCCAGAATTCTGTGTTCACCTCCTACCAGTCAGATGTGCCAAGCTGGGCTCCAGCAGTAGAGAAATCCCTGGAGCAGACGTGTGGAGGGAGAGGACCCCAAGGCTCGGAGAAGAGCACGGGGAAAGGCCACCAAGGGTCGGCGAGCGTCCATGCGGAGAACTGGCATTTGGCTCCAAGGCAATGCTCGAAGTTGTTTTCCACAGACCGCTGCTAGAAGACAAGTTTATAGCAATTTGACAGTTTGCTGAACTTAATAATGATTTTAAAATTGGTTTCATTTTATTTCATGAGCTGGTAATTTCTTAAAATTACACTTTACAAAAGAACTAGTCTGTGATGTTTTAGGAAAAGAAACCTAGTATCACAGAAGCATCGGGCTATGGCACACCTTAAAAGGCAGCTGTCGTGAGTAGGAGCTGCTGTGGCTCCAGTGTGGGCTGTCGGTGCAGCCGCCCTGTCACGGGGCACGGACAGGGTAGGCCATTAACCAGGCTGGGTGTGCAGAGGTCTCTCAGGAGGAGAGACAGAAGGCTGCCCAGGTGTGTGGTCCCCTCTGTGTGATACTGAGTCACTTCGGGCCTCCGCATCCTGTGCCTCCAGAACTGTGAGCCAACCACCAGGTTTGAAGGGGGCCTATCTCAGGTATTTTGTGACAGTCATAGAAAGTGGATGGATGCATCATTTAAAACATTTATTTGATATCTGACAAGAACCAGGCATCTTTTAGAGACTTCAAATTTAACTGTGAATCCTTAGTGACCTTACATTTTAGTGGAGGTTGGAAATGATAAATATACAAGTAAATATCACAGGGGCCAGAAAAATTACCTTATGGAGAAAAGGGAAGGGGAAAAGTAGGACAGGAAGAAGGGCTTGCAGAGCTGTCGTACTCGTTACCTGTTGCTATAGAACAAATTAGCACCAATTTGATGGCTTATACAGCGGAGATGTGCCCCTTCTCTCACCTGGCAGGTCTGGCTGGCCTCTGGCTGGGGGTCCACCACTGCAGTCAAGGTGCAGGCGAGCTGTGCTCTGTCTGCAGGCTCAGCTAAGGGCACTGCTGGCCTCACTCTCTCCTGGCCGCATAAGGACCGAGATGTCTGGTTTCTTCCTGGCTGCTGGTCAGAGGTCACCCTGAGTTCCAGAAGAGGCAAATGCTTAGTGCTTCCATGCCAGGAAGGGAGCAAGTCTTTAGGATGAGTCTGAGAGCAGGATGCACTCGGAGAACATCACATCATCAGGGAGGGGTTTCCCATCACCTTCGCGACACTTCACCACAGGGGAAGAGGACTCAAAGGTAGACTGGGCTTCATGAAGGTCACTGTGGAGTCCAGCCATCGCAGCAGTCGAAGACACCCAGTGAGGGGGCTGAGCACGAGCCCAAACCTGACAGATACCTGGTGGGGACTGATCCAGGCTGAGGAATAGCTGCTGCTGAAAGGTTTGGAGGCCAAACATGGGCAGTAGCTCCAGGAGAAGGGAGGCTGTGGCCGCGGAGCAGTGAGTGAAATCCAAGGGCCCAGGGAGCCGGGCACATGCAGATCTGCCTGAGGAGGTTCACTCTGAGCGAGGCAGGAGCACAGGAAGGTTTCAAGCACAGGGACAGCATGCTGAGGAGGTCCCGGCTGCTCTGCAGGGTGGAGAATAACAATCAGGATGCTGTGCTGTAGTAGAGGCAAAACGCTGTGTCTTTAGACCAGGTCTGTAAGGGCATTAGTGATGAGGTGCTGTCGGATGGCGGATCTACACGGACAGGAGTGTGGGCAGCGTCTGCTGGACTGGTGGATGTTGGCAGAAGAGGAGAGCGGCCAAAGGGGATTCTGAGCTCTTGGCTCTGGCAGGTCAAACAGCGAGGCCATCATCACCGAGCAGTGGAGGGTGGGAGGGAGAATTTCTGTAAAGCAGTGCAGAAGGCTGGCCGTGGACACTGGCTTGGTTGGCTCACTCATCGGCAAGCGGTGAGGGCACGTTAGGTGCTGGGTGTGTGAAACGTAAACTTAAAGGTGAGGTCAGCGCCGGGGACAAAGCTTCAGGGGCCATCAGCACAGACGGGCTGGTGCAGAAGCACAGCATGCCATGGTGCGATCAGAGGGGTCACCGGAGACCGAGGACTCTGAGAACGGAGACTTGAGCCAGCCACGTGGAGGCAGAAGACCTGAAAGGAATGTGGCGGAGGGAGGCCACTGAGGCAGCGGCAGGCAAAGAGAGAAAGCATCTGGGAGCTGGGCTGGGAGGTCGGGGGTCTGGGTCACACACGGCCAGTGGGGGGACCACTGGTGACCCCGAGGAGAGCTGTAGTCACGTGGAGGACGCTCCTGACTGGCCCCTGCCGGAGAGATGGTTCTGTACAGAGGAGGCAGGAAGTAGCTGAGGACTGGAGGAGCCGCGGTGATGCGGTTACGAAAAGCAGCGAATGTTTCAGTTAAAATTACGACAGTGAGGTCATCTTGCCCCCTCAGAGGGGTGCCCTGAGGGGAGGAATGCCAACGTGTCTTTTATCATAATACATTAAGAAAATATAAACACACTGTATTGTCTGGTCTGTCCTCACATCCAAGGAGGCCGTCCTGCGGGAGGGACGTGACCCAGGGCTGCGGTGAGAGCGTGGCCGGGCGAGGCCGCAGCGGGACACAGGGGCTCGTGCCCGGAGTCCAGGGCACCATATGATCCGCGCCGTGCGGACGACCTCTGCGTGGCACCCGACACACGAGAAAGGCCGGGAGGTGATACTGATCCTGTTGTTGCATCGGCCCTCGGGGCAGGGAGAAGGCTGAGGTCGCGGCTCAAATTGAGATTCCAGCCAATCGGGAGCGGCTGTGAGTGGGGTGACACGGCCGGGTCAGGCGCCGGCATCCTGCGCGCAGTGCGCTGTTCTGCAGCGGGGAGAAGCAGAGCCTGCGCAGCTGCCCCGTCCGCGCGCGCCTCTGAGGTCTTGGCCGCTGCTCTGGCGACGAGCCTCACGACCCTGAGGCAGAGGCAGGAGGATCGTGGTTTGAGGGCGGCCTGGACGCCATGGTGAGACTCTGTCTCACCAAAATAAGTTAGGCTGGGGCTGGGGATTTAGCTCAAACCGCGCCAACCTTAGATACACAGGGCTAGAGTTCGATCCCTGGCACCACACACACACACACACACACACACACACACACACACACACACACACCAACTCCTTCTCTTTACTGAGAAGTTACTTGGTCACTGAGAGCTCTGTAAGTCAGAGCACCTTTCCAGAGAGTTGTTACCTCAAGAACAGGGAAGTGGGGAAAGTCCCCAACACGACCCCCAGTTTGGTGCGGGAATACCCTGCAGCACACAGTAGGTCCCTGAGTCAGGACAGAGAGACTGGAAAGGCTGCTGGGCGCTCAGGTATCTGCAGCGAACAGCAATTAAGGGAACAAAGGTCAGCGGGGTGCTAGGCACAGCAGTGGAGGAATTGGAGGAGGGAGGTGCTAATTATGCGGCTCTTTGGACAAGGGGAGGGGCTTCTCAGAGAACAGCACCAAGGCCAGCGGCTCCCTGTGGAAAAGAAAAGCTGGAGATTTCCCTCAGTGTTTCCAGACCCTGCCTGGCAAGCGCAGGGTCCCGCCTACAACCATACTGCGTGACTCACGCCCACCGGCACTCGGTACCACATACCGCAGTGCGGGGCGTGGTGGCTCACGCCTGTCATCCCGGCACTCGGGAGGCAGAGGCAGGAGGATTGCTGAGTTTGAGGCTTGCCTGGGCTACATCGTGAGCTCTGGGCCAGCGTGAACTGCAAAGTGAGACCCTGTCTCAAAAAAAAAAAAAAAAAAAAAAAAAAAAAAAAAAAAAAAAAAAAAAAAAAAAAGGCTAACCCTGATCCAGTAGAGGCTCGTTGGGCACAGTACCCTGCAGTGGCCTGGAACTGGGGTGGGGCCTTTTCTTTTTTTGTTAATGTTTGTTAATAACATATTTGAAGCAGGTATGATTACATTCATCTGGGGTGTCGATGCACACACAGAACACATCTGACTTCTATTTCTTCCCCTCCTTTCCCCTTTCCTCCATCTCAAGATCCCGTTTCTATTTATTGCCCAAGATCAACTTCCTGCTTCCCATTATCTTTTATTTTGCCCTTTATACTTTGGGTTTCTCAGATCAGAGAAACCATGCAATACTGAAGCTTGTGTGTTTTATTTATTTCACTTAAGTTATGATCCCAGGGTGCCTCTGTTGGCCTACAAATGACTTAGTTTCCCCTTCTTTGTGGCAGAGCAGTGCTCCGTGGTGTGTAAACCGCGCATTTACTCCACCCGTTCATCTGTGGATGGGCAGAGGCCACTTCCAAGGCTGGGCTCTTGCGCTGTGCTGCCGTCCGCGTGTGCGCCAAGGGCTCCGCGTAGGACGCCTCTGACGCTTGGGACTCCCTAGCAGGGTCGTCTTTTCCTGAACTGTGTGAAGTCACTGTAGCCAGCGAGACAGGGTGGGCCAGGCTCGCTCGGGCCGCACAGAATCCTTTGTTTCTCCTGTGCTGGGACCGCGTTCTTCCTGCTCAGCCCAGGGTCCTGCCTGGCCCTTCCCCGGAAGCAGTGAGCGCGCCTGCGCCTGCCTGCTGGCGGGTGACTGCCTGGCGCGCCCTGTTATCATGGGGAGGACAGTCAGCTGATCCTGAGGTCCCTGGGGCTGCGTTGGACAGCTTTGCCTGCTCCTGCAGTGCTGCTTTCTTCTGCCATAGCTCCTGCCACTGCACGGCATGTGTTAGTATGTCCCCGTGAGTGAGCCCGAGGCCCCAGCTGTGGTCCGCCGTGGAGCAGCTCAGATGGGCGCGCTCCGGGAGGCCCCGGCCCCAGACGCCGCCCGAGGGTTTGCTGGCGGGAGGAGATCCACGGTGAGAGGGCATCTGCGTGGCTGTCACCTGGGTGCTGGCTGCTGGCAGAAGTGTCAGGTCCTCTCTACACGGGGCTCCCCACGTGCGCGGCCAGATGGAACAGCACAAAAGCCCGGATGGAAGCACCCGTGTGCGTTTGCCGACCTCACCCCGGAAGTCCCGCCTCACACCGACATGCCGGAAATACCGCGCCAGTCTTAGGTCTCATCCTTGATGTGCAAGGACACAGTATCAAGACCACCCAGGTCTTGTCAGACCTTTGCCATCGCGGGCACCTCGCTCATGCCTTGCTGCAGAGCTGTGAGCACCCGGTGGGTTTTCATGCATAGAAACTTACTCGGTCTCCAGCAGGCTGTGAGCAGGGGGAGCCGGCAGGTCCTCAAGCACCCGTATTCATTTGTGTGTCACCTGGAGTACTGCTGGTCTCTGCTCTGTGCCAATCCCTGCTTCTGGGCACCTGGCACCTGTGAAGCTAAGGTCTAGAAGCCAAGTGAACACAATGATGTGAACCCAGGTGCGTGGCCCCAGCGAGGAGCATCTGGGCCGTAGCTGCATGCCAGGCACGGGCTGCATGGAGGTGGATGGTCCGCTGGCCTCATGGACGGAGGTCTAGTGAGAGCCTTGACCCATCAAGTGTAAACAGGCAGAGCCTGCATTTGGGATGAGCCCTGAAATGCTGCTGGCGGATTCATGGGGATAAGGAATGTGGCTCCTCCCAGCTGAGTGGTCAAGCAACAAACAGGACCGAGCGCTGACCCTAGGATGGACATCTCTGTGGAAGGGACGAGAGGAGTGGGAAGGGGAATGTGGAACCTCAGCGGCTGACACCGGTCTGTTGGCAGGGACGGGACGGGTGCCACGCACACACCCCCGCTCCGCACACCCCTGAACCCAGAGGGGCCCACGAGCTTGCTGGCGAAGTGCCAGCCACCGAAGGGAGTCCTCCACAGAGCCTCCCTCGGTCCTGGCACACGAGGTTTGTGCACGAGGAGGCAGGATCCCGGCTTTCGGGGTGAGGTTTCCTGAGCGTGCCCTCTGACTCCGAACCCCTCGAGGGCCAGAGCCGTGACACCTTGTCCCTCGCTCTCAGCATGTAGATGGGCTTCCATGAACATGCGTGTTTTGCTGGCCCCAACCTGAGCTCCTCACCCAGGCTGGAAGGTGGTAGTTCAGGGCGCGGAGTCCAGAGCCAGCCTGCCTGCGTGGGACCCTCACTTTGCCACTCAGGCAATGAAGTGATGTGAGATCCTGGGTCCCTCTTGTCTCCCTCCGTGGCCGCACTGTGCACTCAGTGGACGGGCTCAGTACCCAAAGGTCTCAGTATCCAATGGCCTCATCTCGAACATCAAATAAGCTGATATGTCTGGAACCTTAGAACAGTTCCTGCAAGGAGGAAATGCTCCCACGTATTAGCTGTTATGTGTCCTTAGAGTGTCTACATTCAGCAGCAGACAGCTCTCTTGGTTCCTGGAGGAGAGAGCTGTTTTCAAGGTGTGTTTCAAAGAGCACACATCCTGGTAATTAAAGAATGTCTTTCCAGATGGAAAGGGAGGGAGGTGGTCAGGAGGCTGTGTGGAGAAGCAGGGTTGTGTGAAAAGGGCAGGGTATGTGTGTTGCTTCTCTGGAAGGATTAAAATTATGAAGGAGGGATTATAATTGAGGAAATGGTGCCCATCATCATTTGAGTAACTCGTCTTCACATTTTCCAGCTGGGGCACATCTGTGGCTGGAGACCGAGGAACGATACGGGGTGCTCCAGAGTGTGGGATGTGACCCCTGAGGGGAGGGAAGGCAGACTACCATTGAAGATGTCATTTGCATACAGTCAAAAGCCCAGTCTGGTGTGCGCACACATGGGCCTATATTCAAAGTTACATATGCTTCTCTACCATGTTTGAAACAATTCTGAGTTAAATATAGCGCTATGGAAATTTGGAACAAATGTGTCTATGGTGGATGTGCCATTTATTATCTTAGTGTCGGAACATGTCTAGAGAGGGGTCAGAATTTACTTTAATAGATAGCTATTATTTGCTAGGCAATCTTTCCCCTCAAGGTCTGCCTTAACCCTGTCAGCTGCCTATAGATTCACTGTTTATAGCAGAGAAAAAAATTGTTGATGTTTGATCTACATTATTGGCCTCAAAATCAGAGAATAATCTGTGGATCTGAATTTCACCTAGAACCACCTTATATCAAATCACCATCCTCTTCTTTCTTTGCTTTCATAGTAATGTATTGAAATGCGACCCTCTCCTTGTTGTAGAGACAGCCATCTAATTTCTTACAACATGTTCAGACAAGAATCCCTTCTGTGTCCCTCTGTCCCATGTGCTAGAGAAGACGACCCAGAGGAGCCTAGGTGCCATTTTTTTAAGTTCCTATGAACAAACTGGAATGCATCAGAAGAAATTATTCAGAAAAATAACTCATGTTGCTTCATCTAATCTTTTTGCAAAAGAGGATGTGTTTACTAATAGAATAAAGTGTCTTGAAAATGCAGAGTAGAACCTGGAGACTATCAGATTAAGGATATGAGCAGAGAGAGGGTGTGAGACAGAGACAGAGACAGAGACAGAGGCTTGCTGCCCAGCCCATGTCTGCCTTATGGAAAGGCTGCTTCTCCCACCACAGTTTCCCTCCCCGCTGGAAGCAGGAGGGTCTTCACCGACCTGTTTTGCCAAATCTTGAGTCCTCGTAGGAGGGATGGCACCTGTGATGCTATGGATTAGCAGATTCAGGTCAGGATTACGTAGGACTGGCTCACAGGAGGAGCAGGGAGGCTAGTGAGACGGAGAGTGGGCAGCCAGCTTCATAGGAGAGAACCCATGCTGGGCCGTCGGACCCCAGGGGAGGTGGGGCCCCAGCACAAGGCTCCCGTGTGCCAGTATTTGTCTTGCTCTTGCTTGACGAATATTGACAGAGAGGCTACTTCACAGCAGAGCTGTGTTGGCGGACAGGACCTCACACAAACAAGGGAAACACAGGGAAAGTATGGGCTAAGGGAGCTCAGTCCAGGCTGTGGTTTTACTTTGACATTCACTTCACGTTTTAGCTGCTTATTTCTGTGGCCCTCCAGGGAAGACTAGGGATGGTGTAAGAAGACCTGGACGGCATCTCAGGGTGGTTCTCTTCGCCACCTCCCTCATCTGGGCACCACCCCGACTTCAGCCAGGAACCAAGATGGCGCCACCTTAGTGCTTAAGGCTGTGAGATGTAGCTATCTGTGCTGTCTTCAAAATGCTCTTTTTCCAAGAGTTGCTGCGTGTGGTGTGGTGTAAGAAGATAGTAGGTTGGAAAGCGGCCCCCAAGAAGATATGTCCGTATCCTACCATGTCTCCTTTGTGAAGTCCCAGCACCTGACATGCTGACTCTTTGCAGGTGTAATTCTATTAAGACCTTGAGATGATCTTGCAGTGAATGAGGGTCGCCGTAAGCCCACTCGCTGGGGTTCTTATGAGCACACGGAGGGGCTTTTGAACACTGATATGTAGGGAGGAGGTGGCGTGAAGACAGAGACCAGCATGAGGGCTGAAAGCTGAGGGATACCAGGGCTCTGCGCTGCTGGAAGCTGGGAGACACGCATGCTCGGAGGCCCCGTCAGAGGCCTCAGAAGGATCTGGCCCTACTGATTCCTCAATGCAGACTTCCGGTCTCCAGAGCTCTGAGGGAATTCATTGGTGTTGTTTTAAGCCACCACGAATCTGGAGTAGGAAACTAATTAGAGGGATAACGAGTTTTTTTCCATGAATAGGCAGGAGCTCAGGAATGAGGATAAGAGCCCTAATCCCTACAGCGAGTGACAGAGCTGTGACATGGCGTTATCCCAGAGTCTGAGCAGCGTGAGTGTGTGTGGCTGCATTTTCCTGTCGGATCTGCTCTGGGTCACGCTGGCACCAGATCCAGGGAGACCCAGAGAAGCTGGAAGGGGACCAGGTAGACCCTGGCATATTCAGAGACAAATACACCAAAGACAGATTTTGGAGACATTTTGATATGACATAGCCCAGAAAAAGAATTAAAACTGGTCGTGACAAAAATTATAACATTTTTTAATTTGTCCCGAGTGAATGAGTGAAGGTGAGATTATGTCCTATTTTTCCAGTGAGAAAATCAATAGGAAAGTTTTGTTTCCCAACTCAAATATATAAACTTATATGGATGCAATAATCAGTCCATTCACACTGTATCTAAATTCCTAACCAGCTGAGAAATACGGCCTTCTTCATACGGCACGAAATGACAGCCTTCAAACTCTTTACAAATGTCTTTATGTCGTTATCCTCTGTTATTATCATTAAGTCACTCAAAGCATATTTTGAAGCTTAGAGACTCAGAAAGTTTATTCCTAGAGAACATTACTTGCATTTTTTGCAGACATTGGTGATGAGAGGCAGAGCGAGAGAAAAAGCAAGAAAGAGAGAGAGAGGGAGGGGGAGGGGAGGGAAGGGGGGAAGGAGGAGGAAGGAGGGGGAGGGGAGGGCACGCACTTAGGTCACATGCGCACTGATTATTTTATCCCAGGCATCCGAGGAATCATTTCCGTCACAGGGCGTCATCTGCAACCCGCGGCCCTTCAGTTTTTCACATTCGCTTGCGATTTCCTCAGTGCAACACTTACTTCCTGATAGTTACTGAGTTGTAAGCACAGTAAATGGCAGCCTTATGTTGGGTTTCCTCAGAGCTGCCGCGTGACCTCTGAAATTACTCCCAGCCGGCATCAACTGAGGCCGCTCTCGCCTAATATCCCTCCCCCATAGTATGTTTTTGCTGAAAATGAAGTGTTCCAAAATATCAGACATTTTGAAAGAACTTGAATATCAGGGAACCCCTTCCTTTCTAAGTGGCATTTTGTGCCTGTTGATAAAAGACACTGCCACACATAATCTGTTCTGGCATCTCGCCCAAGGGGGCTGTCTTTTTCTCAGTTACTCCTCAATGGCCCTGTGGCCGTCTCAGTGCCTGGTGCTCCAACCCTGGCACTGCCGGGCTGCTGTGAGGACTGTGCTGACACAGAAGGGCTTTCCCTGGAGGCCGGCCCGGGACCCGGGGAGGCTGGTGGCGGCGGGGCCGGAGTTGTAGGTCACTGGGTCTCCGGGGCAGGGAGCCGTGACGGGCACAGGCACGATGAGTCAGCAGAGGAAGACGCACAGGATGGGGGGATGAGGCTCCAAAGGGAGCTGAGAGGGGAGCGGGCAGCAGCCCGCCAGAAGCCGGAGGGCTGGGCCCAGGCTGCAGTCCGCGTGGGCTCCCGGAGCCACCGCTCTCTTTGTCTGATCCCGTCACATCAAACTGAATGCAAATCAAACAGCTTTCACGAAGCTTCCCTTGAACTGAGTTTTCCTCCCGCCCACAGCCTCACTTTCCTTGATAAATAGAAACATCTGTCCTTTCGTGTTTATATCCCCTAGAAAGACCAGCTGAGGTAGGTAAGCGAGAATGTTTTGAAAAGTAGAGACCACTTTATACAATACATCCGAGCTGTCCCTCGCAGTAACAGCAGCTGGGGCTAAAGTGTGAGACGTCTCCCCGGCGTCCGTGACACAGCGCTGGGGGTATGAGCGCCGCTGTCTCGTCCGGCCCTGGGGCTCAGTCTCTGATGCACCTCACATGTCACTCTGCTAATTTGCCAAGAAGCCTCTTGATTCAGCAGAATTTAAGCAAGATAATCCAGGCCCCACCCCAGAGCTGAAGGAAACCAATGAGCATCCAGCTTCGCCTCTGTCCAGGGCTCAGGCTCTTGCTGCAGTTTCTCAGGGTGCCCAGCCCCCAGCACAGGCTCCTGCTGAGCCCCCCACAGCGTCCCTCCTGAGAACCCACCCGACCCAAGAAGCTTGGCTTGGCAAGCCCAGTGATACAACTATATATATATACATACATACATATATATATATATATACACACACACACACACACACACACACATTTTTTTTTTTTGAGACAGGGTCTCGCTTTGTAGTTCCAGCTGGCTCTGAGCTCACTATGTAGCCCAAGCAAGCCTGGAACTCAGCAATCCTCCTGCCTCTGCCTCCCAAGTGTTGGGATGACAGGCGTGAGCCACCACACCTGGCACTGTGGTATGTGGTATTGATGGCTGGTGGGCGTGAGTCTCCATGCCCAGCATTGTATGTGGTTTCTGGGGATTGAACTCAGGACCTTGAGCTTGTGAGGCAGGCACCAGAACCACTGAGCTAACCCTCCGACCAGTATGACTATATTATTCCAGGTGACATGGTTGTTTTTCCTTAGAAAATAACTCGCTTATTACTTTTTTCTGATTGTAAAAGAAACTAAGAAAGTAGAAAGAATAGCATTTTGCTAAGTAGTTATGTTTATGATCATCTCCTAAACATAGCTTGCACATATTATATGTATTTATTGCTGCCCCTCTTGACGTCATATTATAATCATCTTCTTATGTTAACGTGCCTCAGAAACACCACTTCAGTGTATGTGTGAGAATTCTTTGGTTTTTCCATCATAGAGCTGACCCACTCTCACTGGGGCAGCAGTGCTGTCATGTCCTTCCCGTGGCTTTGAGATTAATGTGGCCATTCTCTTACAATACATGTGATATGTGCATGTTACACGGGGAGCGGGGGACAGGCAGAACAAGCGCTCGAGTTTTTCATGATGGAATCATCTCGTGGTAGAAGCTGCCCACCTGGTAAGAGCATCTGTGGGAAATAATTAGTACCACATTTGCAGCATCTTCCTTTGCCCCTGCCTGTGCCCTGTGGCATAACCTGGTCCTATCCAGCAGGGCATCTTGTTTCTCCAATCAGTGATTCCCTCAGGGGTGAGCATGGGCCCCAAGGTGAGAGGTCACCGATGGTCAGACCGTCATGGCGCTTGTGCCCAGGTGCTGACTTGAGACTGACTGCTGGGGGGCGGGGTGGAAGCCCGTTATCGATGGAGCCTCCCAAGGGCACCTGCCCAAGAACAGCCAAGGAAAGCGGGACAGAAAGGGGGACTGGCCCTGGACACGTGGAGGCCCTGTCCTGTGGGACCTGGGATCTGCCGTGGTGTGAGCCCACATCTTCCCTCCCCGCCTCCAGACACCTGGATGAGTTAAAAGGGAGCTGTTGGAAGAACACGTTTATGGCAGCGGCTTCGAGATGGAGTGATACTTACTGCAAGCCACAGGAAGGACGCTAATGGGCGATCTTTGGAATCCCTGAGAGAAGAAGGGTTTGGAGGCCCCCGGCAGCAGTGAGATACGTGATTGTCTCCTCTTTCATTGGGAGGGAGAGACCTACACTGGTGCGCGGCCCTTCTCCTTGTTCTAAGAACGGCCCCGACAGGAAGTTGGCAGCTGTCCCGGACTGAGTGATAAAGAAGGGCTGGTGCAGCCGTGCGGAGGTGGATGGACAGATGGCATCTACTTATACTTATTAAGGTTACGACTCGTGGCCAGAAAGCTCCGGCTAGCTTAGTGATGATTAGAATTTCCCCAGCGAGTTTGTGTTTGTCAACAACCCTGAAAAAGTCACGGCCTTAATTACTGAGTGAATGCTCCAGAAGGCAGCCACAGCCGGAGGACGAGGCCGGCCATGCCTGGCCCCTGGGAAAGGACACACTGGTCCCTTATGAGCCCCCCAAATGGCTGGTTGCCCCACACACGCTCTGCATAGTGATCGAAAGCTTGACGTGCTATAGGCGCAGCAACATGCTATAAATCCATCCAAATAATCACCAAGATCTCTAAATCTCTCCCAAATGTCACAAGCCTCTCCTGCAATCGCAGTGCGTGGGTGGAAACCGGTGGCTCTGAATGACCTCAGTGAAAAGACCCAGGTCAGCTGGGAAGCAGCCAGTGGGGGGAGGGGTGATGGAACATCCCACTCATGAATGGAAGGTGTATCTCCTTCTCCTCTGGAGTTTAGGTCTCACTTACTGAGTGCCCATTATACTTCTTTCTGGAAAACAGCAATGGAAAGATAGACAGACGGGGTCCCTGCCCCTGGGAAGAAGAAGAAAGCCCAGGACGTTCTGGAAGCATGTGGAGAGCTTGGGGGTGTGGCTGAGGAAGACTTGCAAGGGAAGGGAAAGGGAGAAGGCCGAAACCCAGAAGCAGCAGGGGGAGAAGGTGGGTTTGAGGGGCGAGGAGTCTATCTAGGGGCCAGACCAGAGTCTGCAAGAGCGAGCGAGCCGCTCCGGAAGGTCTCGGGTGTCACCCTGAGGATGATGTTGCCTCAGGAGTCAGGTTTAAACAGGGAGTGGGCCCTGTTTCACACTAGGGTTTTTATTTCCATAGAGGAAGCCACCTGCCTTAGGGTGGGTGGACTTGTGCTGGGCCATGCAGGCTGGAGCGGGGCGTGCGGGCTCTCCTGGCGGCTCTCATGTCCTTCTCCTCCACCATGCGAGGGCCTGTGGTAAAAAAGCACAGTGTGTAAGAAAGAGATGAGGACGGTACAGGACCGAAGGCCACCGTCCCCCCTGAAATAGCCGTCACTTTGAGCGTACTGCCCGTCGTCCTTGCTCCTTGCTGTGACAGCTCTGGTGTCCACCTTCCTGGGTGTCTTCCTGGCTGCCTCGATGCCCTGAATTGATTGGAAATGTTGCCCTGTCTGGGTCACTTTGACTTTGGGGAAGAGCCGGAGCTCACAGAACTGCAGATCTGCCGAACACGGTGGACGAGGAGACACAGCCGCTTGTCTCACAAGCTGTCTTTCCTGCGGACGCTGCTCAGCAGAAGCTTTCACCATGTTCCGCGAAGACTCTCAAGAATGACAGTGCCCAGCCGGGCGTGGTGGCACACGCCTGTCATCCCAGCACTCGGGAGGCAGAGACAGGAGGATTGCTGAGTTCCAGGCTTGCCTGGGCTACATAGTGAGCTCAGGGCCAGCCTAAACTACAAAGCGAGACCCTGTCTCAAAAAAAAAAAAAAAAAAAGAATGACAGTGCCCAAAGCTGAGTCAGAAAGTACCAAAGACAAGAGAATAAGTCTATTCCAAACCAGGAGAAGGTCTTTCAGGAGGGATTAATGGCAATGCATTTCTTACTATAATAATTTTTTAAAACTTTAAACATTTACCCCATTATTCAATCAACCCTTGTATTTACAAAAGTGAACATAGGCATTCCTTTAAGATCACCAGGCCAGTGCTGAGAATCTTCAACACAAAGATTTACAAAAACAATACAAACAACTTAGAAAGCACTTGGGAAGCCAGTGAGATCACGTCTTAGAGCTGTGAGGAAGACATCTGGAAGAGAACATCGTCCCCGCAGGGAAGCCCGTCTCTCAAGAAGTCTAACACTGGCAGAGAGAGGGCACAGTTCTCAACCCACCCACTGGAGAATCGAGGCAGGTGATGGAGCCAAATGTGGACAAAGAAGACAGAAAGAGCCTGGGAAGCTAAAGGGAACTTCTGGATCTCGGGCTGCCTTTCAGGTTAAGCAGGGAGGCAGCACCCCTTTAAGGGACTAATTTCCAGCTTGCACTGAGCTTCTGCCCAGCTGATGTGTAAGTCATTATACTGCTGCATGTGTTAAGATGAGAATGAACATGTCACTGGACATGAGAGTGGCAGTGGGGCTGCGGTTGTCCTGTGACAGTTCCTTCGGGCACCTGGGGTTCCCATGAGGCTGGCAGTAATGAAGACAAGTTCTCTGACCCTGACCTACCCACGATTTATAGCAGCAGATTTCACAGTAGCTAAATCTTGAAAGTTGCCTGCATGTTCAAAACAGGGAAGGGTGAAGAAAGTGTGGTGTTCAGGTGCCGTGGAATACAACTCTGCCATAAAGAAGGCTACACTCGAGTCCTTTGCAGGAAAGTGGATGCACCTTGAAACCATCATGTTCTGCAAAATAAACCAGACACACATGCTTAACTGTTGGGTGGCTTCTCTTACATGTGAAACCCAAATTATAAATAAAGAACGAAATAGAAGCTAGATAATAGGAAACAGAGAGATAGATGTTTTGCTAAAGGAGAGGGAAATAAGAAGAAGATGTGCTCTGTACACACACCAATGCCCCATGAAGAACGTGATCAGTGTGCCTTGCAAACATGAATGTGAAAATCAGGGTTCAAAATGTAAAGCGAGTATTTCGCAGCTTGCCCAGTGCCTCCTACCTGGCTCAGGTGGGGCTGCACAAATGATTTGGGGGCAGGAAGCCACTCTGGAAGAGACGAAGTTCCCTCAAGCCACTCACAAGGCCCCAGCTCCTCGCCAAGGGCCGTGTGGGGCTGGAGCCTAATGAGGACAAGTCCTGCCTGCTCCTCCCTCGTGTGGGTCTTGGCGACCAACCTCTCAGGGAAGCTCATTAAGGAGGAAAGCCTTGTAAAAATAGAACTGCCGGTTAGACCCAGGCAGCAGGCTGGCGTTAGCCCCTCTTCCCAGGAAGGTGGGCAGCAAGGTGGGCACAGGCGGGAGCCGCAGCCCCCGCACTCGCCCGCTCCGAGGAGGACGCAGGCCGGGAGGTCTCGTCAGCTGGACAGAGCTCGGGCTCCGGCTGCACGCTGCCAGCCCTCGCCCCGGCCTGCAGGAGAGGGGACGCTCTCAGGCCGGGAGCACCACTTGGCCCACACACCCCGCCCTGCCAGCAGCTTGGGTTTGTGCTTCCGGGACTGGGCGGGGCGGCGGGAATGCTGAGAAGGGGCGAGGCAAGGCCGGGGCTTCCTCCTCATGGCCGAGCTGCTTATTGGCAGGTGCTGGTACACACTGCTGCCGGCCGTGGCTTCCCGCAGCTCAATTAGGGCCAAGATCAGCGTTTCTTAATTGGTCTGTGTTTGTCTCCGGCCCCAACTCGCTGTGGCTGTGGCAGTGCGGTGCCTGGAGCCCCGCCTGTCCTCTGGGCTGCCTGGGGAGGACTGGGAGGGAGAGGAGAAGGCGGGGGAGGCTCTGATGCCCGCGGCGGGAGCCCCCGGGGCCACACACGTCCTCGCACAGCACTTGTCTGCCTGGGCCCCTTGGCTGTTTCTGTCTCCCCACTGGACTCTCCCTGACGGCCACGTGGTTTCCACACAGGTGGCCCTGTCCGCAGCCAGCCTTCCAGGGTCTTTGTAAGTGAGGTCAAGAATAAATTCCCAAAGCAAAATGGAAATAAAAACAAAACCTGAATCAGGGGCTGGTGTGTGTGTGTGTGTGTGTGTGTGTGTGTGTGTGTGTGTGTGTGTAGCAATCTAAGAGCGTTGGCGCAGGCTTCCATGCCTGACTTGGATGATAGCGGTTGAGCAAATGCAGAAAAGCCAGAGCCCCACGGCTCACAGCCGTCCTCGGGGACTGTCTGCGGTGCTCACTCGTGGGTTTCCTAGCAAGGTGAACCGTCCAGTCTTTCCCATCCTCAGTTTATGCCTTCCCTTCTGTGCTTCCTCCTCTCTGTCTTATTCTATCTCTTTTTTAATTCTCTCCCTCTTCCCTCTTTTCCTGACTTTCTTGGAGATTGATTGAGCATTTAAGTTCAAGTTTGTACATGAGACAATAATCCAGAGTTGAATCAGATACGAGTCTGCCTTGGAAACTTTCTCAGAGCTGACTTCAGGAGATCAGGTGCGTTCCCACGTGACCATTACATAATCCGGCACTGATGTGGACCTTCCAACAACAGCCAAACCTGGAGGAGAATTCTCTACTCCTTCCTCTGCTCTCATCTGAGCTATTCCCACACCACTCACCACGTCTAGTACTCAGGGATTACGCTAAGTCTGCTCTTCTGGTGAGGGTCCACAATGGTACACCTCAAAACTCTTAGTCTTAAGGCAGATGCCTATTTGAAGCCCTTGAGTCCAGAGATCTGTTTAATTCACTTCTTGAACAGCCTAAGAAAGCACCCAGTGCAGATGCTGTTAGTCATAATCGAACTAGCAGTGCTGGTCCATCCATGAGATGCAGATAGTGTGGGCTGTCCTGAGATCAAAGTCTGGAACCAACGAGTGGACTTGAAGCCAAACAATGCTTTCTTCCAGCCTGAGTCTGAAATCTGTTTCTATCATGGATAGCGTATTCATCATCTTAAGCTAAATCATTCACTCTAAGCCCAACAGAGCATGTAGGAGGCATGAATGATAACGCTGGTTACATCCTAGAGACTCAGATAGGCCGCAAGCCCCTTACAGTATGCTTCAGCAGCCTGGAGAGTGGTCAGTGGCTCTGAGGAGACATGGACAACAAGCTAAGTGGTGGTCAAGGGGGTGGAAAGTGAAGTGATTCTGAGTCATTGGACTATGTGGACTGTGGTCACCCAAAGAAAAAAATAACATGAACCACAAATGTAGCCACCATGTGATCTAAAACTTTAGCAGTGGGCTTATGTTAGTGACTCAAGGAGACAAAGTAGAACTAAATTTAATGGTGTATTTCATCTAATGCATCCATTACTAACATGTAATTAATGCAAAAGAGAATTGACATTAAATTTTTTCACTGAAGGTCTTTAAGGTCTGGCACATATTTTACATCTACCATTTGGCCATGGTTCCAAACCTTGATAGCCATGAGTCTGGTGGCCTCCATGTGGAATACCATAGACTTGGTCAAGTGGGATAAACTCGGTACCTCCAGCATCTATTTGCAAGAAATACTAGCATTAATTTTTTTCTTTAACCCCATACACATGCTCATCTTTTTTCATTTACAAATATAGCTTATTCATGGAACCAGCTAGGAGGTATGTATTTTGACCTAGTTTTGTGGATGAAAGTTCTGAAACTCAGTAAAATGAAGCCATTTGCCTTACAAATCACCATGGCAAGTAGAACGCTGCAGGCAGGAGCTCCATTCTTCAGTTCTCTTGGGTTCTGAGTCCTGGTTCTTCTCACTGGGTTAGGGCTTCTTGAGATCCTGTAAGCTCCAGTGTAGTAAAGTTTAGAGCTGCGCTGTGTGAAGTATGTTTTGGACAATGGCCTCCTCCCAAGGATTCAAGATATGAACTTATCTGTTAAAAGCTCTGAGCAGCTCTGTGGTTGAATGTGTAGCACGGGCCTGTTTTCTCAAGGACCATCTCTCTGGATTCTAACGGATGGGTATTTCACACAACTGGCTTTGAGAAAGGTCTGGTGCCAACACAATTCTGCTTTTTGAAACAGACTCCAAGCCACATCAAGAATGATGGTGGGAAATCTGAATGTTATCTTTAGCTATGCAAAAAAGGCACTGTCTGATGCCTTTGGCCCAGCAGTAAGTGTCCCTCTTGGGCTTCCTTAGAGTTATAATAAATTTGTGGAGTGTAGCCAGTGAGGTTCATTTCAGGCAGCCAGAATCCATACAGTTCGAGCACTCAGGTAACCAGCTCTGTCTTAGTCGCACACATTGTTTGTTTATGTTCTTCATGTTCACTGGGACCCTTCAAGACCTTGGTTCAACTTTTGGGTCCAAACAGAAAGTTTCCAAATCACATCGTGGAATTTTAACCTAAGAGAAATGGGATTGCATTTTAGACGTGGTACAAAGACTTCATAGTGCACTAGTGCGGGTAGGACCTGTTATCAGCACCGTTGCCATTTTGCAACGAGGAAACTGAGGCATGGAGAACGTAATGCATCGAGGACGCTCAGGGGAGCGGCAGAGGTGCATCTGGACCAGGGGATTTGCACCAAGCTTCCAGATAAACCGTCTTCACTAGTCATCGGCGACACCACGTATTCTCCGCGGCTCATGGGAGCCCAGCGGGACAGCGCACAGGTGAGGGACGATGGGGGACCTGAGGGGGACAGGCGGGCCGGTGAGCAGGAGTGACGCGGTGTGACCAGAGCTGTGGTGAATGCTTGCTGTTGGAAACCTCGATGCGGGAAGAGGCAGGGTGCCGTCATCTCCCTCAGAACACTCTCGGCCAGGCAGGCACGCTTGTCATGGCGCTTCCGCCCCCTCCAGCCGCCGCTCGGGCCCCAGGGACACGGCTCTGGTTGTGCTGTCGTGGCCATGGCTGCTCCGTGGCCTGAACTAATTCGCAGTACTGACCTGGCACAGCCGCCCCGGCTCTGAGCAAGAGCCTGAAGTGCCACGTAGTGGAGCCCTGTGTAAGGGGAATGGACCAGGACACAGTGCCACACCTGTATTTCACGGAAGTCACCACGAACACTGGACTGACAAAGACTAACCACAAAGTACAGCGACTTTCAGTTACATAATTTATTACAGTTGAAGACATATTGGCGTTTGTCCCCTTAAGATATAAAACCCCTCCCCACTTGCTTCAAATACATTTATGTCAACACTCTGAGCAGGGTGTGCTTTACTGTAATAGGTTTCATTTTTTTAATTAAAAAATTTTTTTGCTGGGTGTGGTGGCTCACGCCTGTCATCCCAGCACTCGGGAGGCAGAGGCAGGAGGATTGCTGAGTTCGAGGCTTGCCTGGGCTACATAGTGAGCTCAGAGTCAGCCTGAACTACAAAGCGAGACCCTGCCTCTGCCTCCTGAGGGCTAGGCCACCACGCCTGGCACTGTGGTGTGTGGTACTGGATCGAACTCGGCACCTTGCGTTTTCGAGGTAGGTGCCAGAACCACTGAGCTAAATCTCCAGCCCTGTAGTAAGTTTTAAGCAAAATTTTTGAATGTAGGAAGCATGCAGTACCTGTACGGATGGACCGCCCTCACGTTACTTCCGAGAGCACAGTAAAGAGAGCTCATATCCATGCAGGACTTTGTGGGGAATGTCCTATTCACCATGGCAGTGGAGCTCAGCCACACTGGTCAGAGCAAGGTGCTACGGCTGGTGCTTCTGGGCAGCCAGCGAGGCTTTCCGCCCCGGGGCCTCCTCCACTGTCCGTTCTCAGCTGCCCTGAGGCCCCGGGGATGGGGGCCCACGCAGGAAGTGCATGGGGGCTGTGGCAGCAAGGGTGTTAGAGTCCCCACGGCATCATGGTCCTCTGCTGCAGGCCCACAAGGACAGACCCTTCCTGGGAGCGGCCCT
This sequence comes from Thryonomys swinderianus, assembly GCA_004025085.1. Taxonomy (NCBI): domain Eukaryota; kingdom Metazoa; phylum Chordata; class Mammalia; order Rodentia; family Thryonomyidae; genus Thryonomys; species Thryonomys swinderianus. The sequence continues at coordinate 9,547 of PVIC010017186.1, read as the reverse complement.
ATGACTCCCCTAAACTGGGGGCCTCTCTCTTCCCTGTTTCATCCAGAGGAGAGGAGAGGAGAGGAGAGGAGAGGAGAGGAGAGGAGACGAGACAGGCCTGGTTTTCATTTCTGTTGAACAAATTAGTTGCACCTTTCGGGTTTTCTCACACAGACTGCTCATCAAAATATGCCCAAGGGCTCCAGAGAACCTTGGATGCCCAGCACCTCTGGAAAAGCACTCTTCTGGATGCTGCCAAAGGGGCCCAAACTTGGCTCCGAACCTCTCAGTTGAAGGGAACTTCACAAACTTGCCTCTTCAAAGAATCAGGAAGATGACCCCTGGTGAGCTCAGTTTCCATGAGCCAAGTAGCCACTCTCATGGGGGAGGGCAGGGGGATGGAAGAGGGCAAGGGAGGGGGAGGGGGGGAATGGCTTCGGATCTCCGGCAGCACTTGCCAAGCATTTAACACATTGGTTAATCCAGTGAGGATCCCTTACATGACCTTGTTGACTTCTCACAATAACTCTTTATGGGCTAAGTCTTATTGTCTGCAGATGGTAAAATCAAAGGGAGCAATTTAAGAAACTCCCAGTTTTCTTCAGCTGCTGTCTGTGGTGGAGGGAAGACCCAAAAGTACGTGTGCTGGATGTTGACAGGAGCAGGATAAAGACTCAGGGGAGCTGAAGGTGTGGGGAATGTTGGGGGGACAGAGGAGCTCCTCCCTTGAGAGCAGGTAGCAAGGAAGCCACCCCTCAACAGGAGACAGCAAAACAGAGCCCAGAGTTGAGGGAATGCTCCGGATTGGACAGTTCTGGTCAGGTGGATAAATGTGATGGGCCAGGGCAGGAATTTGCTTGGTGCCAGCAGAGCGGTAAGGAAACCAGTGTGCCTAGAGGAAGGCCAGCATAGAAGGAAATGGCGTCAGAGAGGAAGCGAAGCCCAAGGGCGAGTGGAGCCTGGAAGCCAGCGTGTCAGGGCTCCGAGGGCAGGATTTCGGTCAGAAGGGCTCAGGCGCACTTCGCCAAGGCGGCTTCGTGGGGTTTAGTTCTGCCCACTGCTGGGCCCAGGAGCCATGGTCCCCAACATCGAGTACTCAGGTCTTGGCTGAGGTCATTGCGACCATGGAGTCATTTGATAATGAAGAAATCAGTGACTCCTGGAGAAGTGACCCTCAGGGCGGAGGCAGGAAGAGTGTAAGATGAGTGTGAAATAGCTTGTGCTGCCCCAAGTGAAGGAAACGCCTCCAAACAGGATGGGGACAAGTCAGAAAGAGACGGGACTCAATGTGAAGGTCAAATCTCGGACAATTTGAGAAGCAGAATAAATAACAGTAGAATTAGGTTAGGGTAAAATGGAGTGATGTACATACATAATTGAACAGAAATGAGGAGAAGGCACAGGTCTGTCTCACGAAAGATCTCAAATTCCCAAGTGGAGAAGGAATGCAGGAACTATGAAATTCCCACTAGGAAACCAGCACTGTGTCTACAGGCAATACTACCCGTGAGTACCACGGTCGGAGAGGGATACAGAGCAGAGAGGAAGATGGCCGTGGTCTCCAAGCATCTCCGGAAAAGTACCAACCAATTACCCAGGGAAAGGGGAAGTAAAGGGGAAGTGATGGAGGGGAAATGTGGCTGCCTCACTCTATTTTTTTAATTTTAATTTTTTTTTTGAGACAGGGTCTCGCTTTGTGGTTCAGGCTGGCCCTGAGCTCACTATGGTGCCCAGGCAAGCCTCGAACTCAGCAATCCTCCTGTCTCCGCCTCCTGAGTGCTGGGATGACAGGCATGAGCCACCACACCCGGCCTGGTAAATACTTTTAAGAGGAAAAAAAGAAGGTAATTAAGGAGTACCAAGTACCCTTCCAACAGAGTGTGCTGTTAGAGTCCTTCATGTCCTCCCAATGGTGGCCCCTCACACTTATTATCGTCTTCTGACAATGGAGCCAGTCTTGGAGTGACCAGGCTTTTTAGTGCCGCGCCTTCCGGAGGAGGGGTCGGAAAGCTCCAGTCCCTGTCCAGCCTGCACCTTCCGAAGGACGGACGGACGCGCTTGCACTGGCCGGCAGCCTGTCTCTTCTTCGCCCGCCTGGCTCATTCTTCACCTGTTTCCTGCTTCGCTCCCGCTTTCCAGAAGTGCGTGCTGGGCAGTTCTGGTTTATCACACATGCTGCAAATATGCCTCCCAGCCTCTCCAATCTGTGCATTCTTCAACTGTCAAGAAATGAATTGCTTTCTGTGCACTAATCCTCACCACCACACTGTATGTACCACAGTCACACCCATGTCAACAGTGGTGACAGAAGGTCTTCATTTTCCGAGTGTTTTCATCGGCATCAGGTCTTCACCCATGTGGCAGCCTGTCTATGCCCCTTTCATGCTGGAAAAGGACGGAGCAGTGAGCCGGTTCCTCGTGCTCCAGCCATGCAGGGGACAGAGCTGCACCCTGACACACAGCTGCCCCGATGGCCACAGCGGAGTGCTGCGTGGTCCTGCCCGATTTCAGAGCTGAAGAGACAACATTTCGGAGGCCAGGCAAGCGGCCCCTGCGGGAAAGCCACGGCTGGACGCCGGTGCTGACCAGAGACTCCACTCTCCGGCCCGTTGCTGCATCCGAGTGTGGACCTGCCGGCCGCCGAGGGTGGATGTAGCCGAGGCTGGGCTGCCGGCTGGGGACAGAGGCCACTGAGGGCGAGTGCGGCCTCAGGGGCCCCCTCCAGGCCAGGGATCAGATCAGTGGCTCACTCGCCCGGTCTCGCCCTGTGCCCCTGGGGGACAAGGAGAAGGCACTGACAGAGCCGGGCAGCAGGGCAAACACGAGCAGCCACATGTGCCTGGACCCGCCGTGCCCAGCAGCTCGGGTAGATGCCAACTGGAGAGGACGGGAACGCAAGCCCTGGTCGTCAGGGGTACCAAGGTCCCGGTTCCTCTCCCTGCTCTACTCAAAACGCTCCTTCCCCGCCTTCCTGTGAGCATGGCGGACCGCCAGCCTCCGAGACACACAGATATTAATTCAAAAGAATTAATCCTGGGCACCCCGGGATTAGCCCTGGGTGTTGAGGTGTCATGGTTTATTTTGTTTTGTTTTATTTCCCTGTGTCTTTGTCTTTTCAGTTTTTATAGCAATCACATACACTTAACATTTACTTGAATCGTAGGTAATAAGATGACTGATTATTGGACAATGATTGACAAGTCTACAGGTGACATAAGGTCCCCTGTTTTGAGAACCACTTACTGGCGGTGTGAGTATGAGTGGGTTAACTGTTACGGTCAAAAGGGAGTAATGCAAGATCCCATGTTACACTTTCTACAGTGATTAAATGAGATAATACATACGAATATTTTAGCAGTAACTTCTGGCTATTATAGTATGATGATGATGATGTTTTTCTGAGACAAGGTCTCCCTTTGTTGTTTAGATGGTCTTGAGTTCCCTCTGTGGTTGGCCTAAGCTGGCCTCGGTCTGCCTGTGGTCCTCAGGTGCTGGGATTACAGGTGTCCCCTGCCCAGCCCAGCTTACGGGGATGAGTCTTAACGTTTTGGTTTTACAGTATTTGCATTCCTGCTTGCTCTCCTGGACCCTGGTCCCCGTCTGGCCACCACAGCTCTCCTTGGCAGCCTCGGGAAGGGCAGTTGGGGAAGGGTAGCTCCTTCAGGGTGCTTGGGACGGCCTCCAGGGCAGGGAGGGGAGGGGGAGAGGGAGGTGTCTCGAGAAACGCAAAGGGACCCAGGAAGGCTGGTGTTTTTCCTTATTTCCTTTCTCCGGGGGCACATCCTCGGAGCCTCCAGTAAATCGGACTTTCAAAGAGAAATGTAAATTCTAGTGTTAATTTATTTAAAGTAAATTATTCAGAGAGTCCTATGTCGGCAGACCTCATTTGTGGTACTATATTAATGTCTTCCTTAAATACAGCTCACCCTTTCTAAAAGCTGTTTTATGGGTCCAGGAAATCTGTCTATTCCAAAGAAGTGCTTATTGTAAGGGATGTGTCTTCCCGAGTGCAGCTAGGGCGGAGCCCGCGTCCGTGAGCGCGGCACTAATAGCTGGCGAGTGGGAGGCGAGGGGTCTCCCGGAGCGCACGGGGAGGAGGGGCCCGCGGAGAGGCAAGCCGAGGGCTCCACACGGGTGTCCCCGCGCAGGGAGCCGGAGACGGCGAGCTGGGGCCCGTGCGGGACGGAAGCAGAGGTCTGCGGGTGCTGGCGTCTCCTCCGCGCTGTGCTGGGGGTTCGAGGGTTTGTCCTCCTCTCCGCAGCCTGTGCTCTGGGGCGTCAAGGAGCCCTGGAAACACGAAGCACTGTGAGGTCGCTGTGCCCGGGCTGCTGAGGGGCGGGAGGACGCATCCCGGGCAAGCAGGTACGAACGGCGTGAGGCCCTATCTCCTGTTCCACTTCTGTACTCTCCGGGTGCCTCAAGCGGGGCCGACTCTCGGCCCCCCCTGCCCCCCAGCAGCACTCTCCCGCGGCCAACAGCGTCTTAGGCAGAGCACACTGGGCTTCCCGGGCAGCGGCAGGATGCCGGACGACTTAGGAAGACTGCTCCGAACATCTCCAGGGGCAGAGCCGGGCCGAGGACACAAACATTCAGTTTCCCGGTGAGAAAATCCGCAAGACTCGCAAGCGTTTGAACTTTCCCTTGAGCGCTAGTCAGAAGCACGTGCTAAAGGATGAGCCGCCCTGGTGTGTCTGAGAGGACGGGCGGGGGCAGGGGACAGGGGGCCGGGGGACAGGCGGGCGCGGCCCCGGAGCACGGCCTGGCAGGACTGAGCCCCTCCAGGGCGTTTCCACTGCTCCGTCCTGGAAGCCCAGTCAGGAAGCGCCTGGGTTCTCATCGAGAGGACCGCGCCATGGCTGCTCAGTTAGCCCCTGGCTGCCAGAGCTGCCACCCTGCGCCCGCACACGCTGGTGTCTGCTCTCACGGAGCTCAAGCAGCGTCGGCAAACCTGGGGCCCTCAGCACCGCCAGGACCTGGGGGCGGCGGCGCCCGGTTCCCCTCAGAGCTCGTGCCCACCGCCAGGTTTTGTCCGGCTGGTCAGCGCCTAGCACAGCTTCCGGGCAAGGCTGGTAGCTTCCGCTCTACGGCTTATTCTCTACCACATCCCTTTATTTCTCAGCTCGTTCAGCACTGGGGGTCTGATGGGGTCACAGTCCCTGGGCAGCTGAGGCTCAGCATAGAGAGGTGTGGGACCCACTTGGCTCAGGCCCTGTCCACTGCGCAGAGTGTGTCTGGGTAGGTGCGTGGCATTCGCCTTGGGGGTGGAACTTGGCACCCTTCTACCAAACCACAGGCTTGCCTGACACCTCCTCGTGGATGGGGCTCCCCGGCCTGCTCCACAGGCACTGGATCCCACCCCCAAGGTTTGTGGAGAAAGCCGCCCCCTCCCACGCGGCTTGGCTTCCAGCAGCCAGAGGGCTCATTAGAATGGAACCCCAACTTCGCCTTCGCCCCCATGGGAGCCTCAGCCAGTCCACTTCCAAATGTTGCTGCTCAGGGCCAAAAAGATTTATAGCATCCTTTGGCTGCTGACGATGTTTCCCTATTGATCCTGCTTCCGGAGCTCTGCTCAGGGGACAGGGAGTGACCGAAATGCTAAATTTTTACCAAGCTCACTGCAAAAATCAGCCAGACAGCCCAGAGCTCCTCTGGGACTGGAGCTGAGGGCGGACAGCCACTGAGTCACACACTTCCTCCCCGGGCCGAGCGGGCAAGCGCCCTCCCTCCCGTCAGCGCGGCCTCCAGGCTGCCTCCCAGAGCTGGGCCAGAGCTTCCTGTCGCTGCTTCCTCCTCCGCGGCCGGCCACCCCTGTGCCCAGGCTGCAGCCTCTCCCACACTGTGGCTGGGTCCATCTAGACCGAATTTATCTCCCTCATCGCCTTCTCAGCTCTCCCAAGGAGGCCAGGGGCTGTTTGCCTAGAAAAGAGTCAGCCGTTGGATGCGTTGGATCAGAGAATGCTGCCCACGGGCGGCCTTCCCAGCAGGCCCTGAGGCCGTGAGCCTTGGGTGAGTTATAAATTCAACACTGGACTTAAGATTCCGGAGGGCAGGAACAACCTCCGTGTCCTGTTTGGATGGAGGAGGCCTCCGTCGTGGACCACAAAGTGTCAGTTCAAGTCATGTGGGCCCCTGGTTAGCACATCCACCGTAATGGATGGCAGGGCAGGGCGACCGGCTCGCTGGGTATCTACCTGGCCACGTGACTGGTCCGGAGGTCATGTGTGTTCTGTCCCTCAGCAAGGAGCAGCACACCATGTTGTCTTTAAAGCTTAACTGGCACTGATCCACAGTTTCTCACAGTCTAATTGGAAACGAAAAGCTTTAACATATAAGCAAATTAAAGCCATGGTCTCCTGTGACTTCCATCATGGCGCCTTTCTTCATTTAGTGGACATCTACTGAGCGTCTGTTGTATTGCAGAACCTCTACGAAGCGCGGGGGATGGGTGACAATGGATACGCTACAGCCTCTGCCGTCAAGGAGTTTGCGGTGGATGGCGGATGGGGAGACGTGCAGAGGGACGCGGGAGCCGAGCGACTCAGGAAGCCAGGCATCCGTGGGGAGGGCAGGAGGTGTCCGAGAAGGGAGGGGCTGCCGGAGGCTGCTGTAGCTGGCACCACAGCGTTGTGGCTTAAAGCAGAAGACGAGTCTTCCCATGATTCCGGAGGCCACAAGACCGACCTGTGTCTGGGCTTGGCACCGAGGTGTGAGCGCAGCTGTCCTTGCCCTGGGGTTTTAGGGGCTCCACTCCTGCGTCTCTCAGCGTCTGCTGGCTGCTGCCCTTCCAGGCTGCAGGGCCAGGACCCGCCAGCTCTCTGCGCCACCTTCCCCCTTGTGTCCTGTGACCCCTCTGAGGAATGAGGTTCGTATCTCAGGCTTCTCAGGGTGAACCAGCGTCATCTGGCCATCACAAGGTCTCGTCCTCACTCATGAACAGCACCGTCTTCTTTCTGCTGTGTGAGGTGGTGTTTGTAGATCCCAGGGGTTAGCGTGTAGGTGCGTTTGTGGGGTCACTGCTCAGCCTCTTCGGTCCCAGCACTTGCCCCAGCACCAGGCTCATTACAGCCACTCGGTAAATATGCCCAGAGCGAGTGACGTCACATCCACCTCACATCTCACACAGTGGGAAGCGGGTGGGAAGGACGTGGAGAGGACCCGTGGGGAGGAATCATGTGCCAGGGAAGGATGCAGAAGACCAAGAGTTGGAGAAATGGGGTTCTGCGGGACGTCAGAGGGAAACAAGGAGGAGACAGGAAGCAAGAGCAGGGAACATGGTGGACCGCAGGTGTGGAGGAGAGGGAAAGGTGAAGCCAGGTTAGGGCTAAACTGCAAATACAAATCTCGCCAACAGCATGCTTCTGGCATTGTTTTGCTGTGCTGTTTGGTCCAGTACAACGAGGAGGAGGGAAGCAAGGATGTGAGCATGGTGCTGAGCACCAGGAGCCGTCTCTCTCTTCTGTGCTCTTCTCCACCGCCTTCTGCTACTGCACTGGCCTCGGCCGCGCTGGCTCCTGTACCAGCCTGCTCTCCTCTTCCACAGCCCCAGCCAACCAGCTGGAGAGGCAGTGGTGTCCCTGTCACTTTTCCACTGTTGGGGCACCGCAGCTGACGCCCACAACCTCAGGGGAGAGGTGGGTGTGGGCTAGTGGTTTTTATAGTTAGCCGGGTCCAAGGCAGAATCAGCACAGTGGAAGGGTCTGGCAGAGGAGAGATGCTCACATCATGGCAACCAGGAAGCAGCGGAAGAGGGAAGGAAGGAGAAGGAAAGGGGAGGGTGCCCTCTGGCCCCACCTCCATGATACCCTCTAACCAGGCCGCATCTCCTAACAGCACACTCCACACTGAACTCACTGGTGGATGGATCTGCTGATGACAGCAGCACCTCTAGGACCCATTCTCCTTGAAGAAGCCCTACCTCTGAGGACCTTAGAGTTTGGAGGATGCCTAGATCTAAACCATAACTAAGGTAAGAGTGGAGATCCCAAATAGGAAATCACATGGCAGGATTTTATTGTTGTTGTCTTGGGTCGTTGGTATGAGGTAGAGCCTGAAACAATGCCTGGCACATAGTAGACACATAAGTACATGTTAAAAGAAAGAAGGAATGGAAACAGACTTTCATATTTGAATCCAGATAGACCACTTACATGCTCTAAGGAAGTAATGTTCTTCAACATTCTGTGTCCGCATGGCTGTGCTTCTTTATAAAATTCAGATACCTGAATCTGCCTCCTGGATTTTTCTGAAGAGTTGGAAGAGTTGATATGGGCAAAATAGCACTGTGTGTGGTGCACTGTTAAATATATATAGTGCAGAGGTAAACTGAGGTTTCCCAAAATTTGACATATTAAGTTTATGAAACATTTTTGCTTGTACATGTTTGTAGCGGATAATGTTTGCATTCCCTGTGTGGAGTTGGTGCACAGACACAACATGTCTTTACTCCTGTTCTCAGCACCCCCCCTCAGTCTCTTGGTCCTTTTCCCATTTCAGAAAGGTCTGTCTCCCTGCTTCCTACTGTCTTCCTTTCATTTTGCTCTTGCTTATATTTTGAGTTTCTCATGTAAGAAAAATCATGTAATATATAGGCTTGTGTGTCCGATTTTTTCACTTAACATAATGGTCTCAAGGTGCGTCCATTTTCCTATAAATGACTGAAGTTTATCTTCTTCATGGCAGAGTACTGCTCCACTGTGTGAAATTTAACACTCTGTTTATCCATTCATCTGTTGATGGACATACAGGCCACTTTCAAGAGTTAACTATTTTGGACTAGGCTACTATGAACATGGGTATGCACACATCATTTTAAAACTGTATCTTTAAGGGGTTGAGCATTTAGCACAAGTGGTACTGTGCCTACCTTGGAAGCACAAGGCCCTGAGTTCAATCCCCTGTACTGCAAAAAAAAAAAAAAAAAAAAACCTAAAAAAATTAAAATAAAATAAAATAGTATATTTAACTCTTTTAAGAAGATACTTAGAAGAGGAACTCCCCACTAAAGCATTGCCAGCATTTGTTTTTGTTTGCTTTCTTGACCATAGCCGTTCTTTATGGGCTCATAAAGAATCTAGTGTTGTTTTGATTTTCACTCCTCTAGTGGCTGGTGATGCTAAACATTTTCTCATGTATTTATTGGCCATTTGTGTTTTTTCATGTAAACTGTTCATTTCACTTGACCGTTTCTAAATGGGGTTTTTTATTTTGAGGAGTGCAGTTTTTTGTGCTCTTTGTATACTTTACAAATGCATTTAATTTTAAAATATATTCTAAACTATTTTTTAAACTGCAATTTATAAAAGACTACCCAAAGTCTCTCAAATCAATATTAACAGAGAGCAAAATAGCATTGTTTTTATTTACTTTGCTCTCCTTGACTGTATAATTAATTAGTAAACTATCTGATTCATATTTTTAATGTAAAATTACACTAGCAAAATCACCAAATGTTCTGTATTCTGGCTTCTAAGCTGAGATTTCACCTGAAAATAGGGTCACGTTGTAGAGAAGGTACCGGGGACCACTTTTATCTAATCTGATTATTAAGATGATGAGACTGAACGTCATA
>PVIC010017185.1:0-33058 GCA_004025085.1 Thryonomys swinderianus | reverse complement strand
GGATCTTCTCTTTGGCATGAACACCTGTAGATGCAAATGAGTTCTAGAAAGTAGGACAGCTTTTATAGAGTGGAATATTTCTATAGGAAACTTGGTGTGGGAATGTGATGAGGGGAAGGAATAAATATGATACAGAAAGAAAAGAAAAGAGCATGTATAAAGGGGGGAGGAGGGGGGAGTGGGTAGGGATATGGGTAAAAATGAGAATTAACTTGTGGCATATAATGGTACAAATTTCCCAATGTTATATGTGATTTTGAGATGTATATAAATTGTACCAATAAAGAATTCAATAAAAAATATATTTTACCTGTTTCCCCTGTGTTTGCTTTTGCCATTGAAATTTGTGTTGATTTTATGGGTCAAAATTTAAACTAATTACTAATTCTTTATTGAAATATATCATGACAGTATTCATAATTTCCCTTTGTATTTTTTTCTAGGAAAATACTTACAAACATCTTTAGCCCATTAAGTATCTCTAAATACTGGAAAATGCCAGCTAATAATATTGAGTAATGTCATAGTAACATAACATTCAGCTGTTCTAACAATCAATGGTACTACCTAGCATTACAAGTCAGTATTGCCAGTTTAAGAACTTCGTAAATCTTAGTAGAATAACACATAAGACTTTGTATTAAATCTACTACTCACAGGTCATATTTATATTTATTTCATTTGCAAGAATTATTTACCTTTGGTAGCAGACACACAAAGCACAGTAACAGCCATTGATGAGATGTGACCACATTCCTCTACCTACTGCTACCCTCATTCCAGAAATATTGGTCTCATCCTGACACACTGCATAGCACTAATTCCTGCTCTTGGTTTCATGCTGATGTCAGTGTATTCTTTTAAGTGAGCAACATCTCTATGGTGATTGTTTGGCTTGAATTCTAGCTGGAGAACCAGCATTCTTTTTCTTGTTTCCCCAGCTTATTTCTCTATGGATTCAGAAAATAACATATGTTTCCTGGACAATATCAGGAAAGAGTCCCCACATGGAAATATTACTATATGCTTATCCTTCATTCTTTGTATATGGGGCCCTAATATTGTCAGAAGTCCATGGAGTAAGCACACACACACACACACACACACACACACACACACACACACTGTAATTAGTCCTAAAATATCACTATTCTCCTGAATTATTTTATTTTTGCTTATAGTTCCTCAAATTGCAAAGAATATTTTATCTAATATTTTCTCTTCTCTCTCATTCTCCTTATTCATATAGGTTACTATCTTTAAAATAATACCATTGAGATTAAATAAGTTAGAGAGATGAACCACTGAGGGCCATTTTCACCCTTGGCAGTTAACTTGCCTACCTACAGCTGATAATAGACAATATTTTTAAATGAATTTTTATAAGATTGGGAAAATTCTTCAGAAGATATTAAATATGAAAATAGACATGATGGTAGTAAAAGTTTTGTAGATGTATACTTGTTTCCAAAACCATCAAATTGTGTATGTTTAACTTGTCAGTCATGCCCTAATAAAGTGCTTCTTCAAAAAAGAAAAAAAAATTATGTGTCACATGACTGAACCTTACCCCATGAGGCACAAATCAGAGGATGGATAATGTACTATAGACTATGTTGATTAGTTGAGCACCAAATCAAAAAGACATTAGTACTCATAAGTGAAATAAAAAGGTCACAGATGTGTAAATATCGTATGTCTTTTTCTGGTAGTTGTAAATATGTTCTAGAATACATGATTGATATTGTGAAATAGTAAATATTCAAAGGGCAATGGGATTTAGGGGTAAATAATGAGGGGAAAGAAAAAGATTGATGGTAAAAAAAAGGAAACAAAGTTTGTGTATATAGGGCCAGGGGTGGGTGTAGGGTGGGTAAGGGAAGGGGAAAAATAAGAATTAAGTTATGTCATATACTGGTACAAATTCTCGATGTGAGGTGTAATTGTGATGTGAATATATAATGTACCAATAAATTACATTTTTTAAAAAAGGATACAGTGCTCTCAAAGTAATAAGGTAAAGAAAAACTACTCTCAGATGTCTGTAAGCATTTTGTGATCATTAGTAGAGAAGTCAGAAAAGTAAGTCATGACCTCTACAAGTCTGTGGGCAGTGATCCTCTGGCTGGTGTCATAAAATCCTCACAATCATCACGTACTTACTCAGAGTTCCATAGGGAACCTTTGGGCACCTCAAAGGCAATGATGATCTAAATCTTTTTCACAGGTATCTATTTTTTTTGAGACTGAGTCTCGCTTTGTAGTTCAGGCTGGCCCTGAGCTCACTATGTAGCCCAGGCAAGCCTGGAACTCAGCAATCCTCCTGCCTCTGCCTCCCAAGTGCTGGGATTACAGGCATGAGGCACCACACCTGGCACTGTGGTATGTGGTATTGATTGCTGGTGGGCATGAGTCACCACGCCCAACATTGTATGTGGTTACCAGGATCGAACCCAGGCCCTAGTGCTTGTGAGGCAGGTTCTGGAACCACTGAACTAAATCTCCAGCCCCTCTACTTTAGGATATGGTGAGACTACAGGGATATCCAGTATTTGCCAAACAGATGAAAGCTAGTGTTTCAGACTCTTCAAAAAGATTTTCCACACTCCTCGGGCTGCTAGGATGCACAAAACTGATGTACAGACAGCCAAACTTATGCAGCACAGGCTCTCAGGAGTCATGGCTAGTCAGACATACTATACCACTTGGGAGCCAGCTAGAACAGCAAATTCATGGTACTTTCTCAATGCCTACTGAATCAAAAATTCTGGCATTCAGCATCTATGAGAACATTCCAGGGAATTCTTACACAAAATGAATATGAGAACCCCTGATGGACAGTATTCCCAAAACAACTTCTGCTTTTACTGAGAAGTATGTGGCTGAAGTCCTTTTACAGCATTATCTTTTTCTGTGTAGGATTTCTTTCTTCATTCAGTTTACTGGTATATTTTTGGAATACATTATGATTACATTCATCCCTGAGAATCTGTACCTGTACACGACATATCTTGATTCTTTTTTCCCATTCCCTCACCCTCCCTTCAGCCTCTCTACCTCCATATACATAAGCTTTGTTTCCACTTCTTTCCTTTTTTAGCTTCAAATTTTTTCTTTCTCTTCTTTCCTTTCCCTGCCTCCTTGTGTAGTGCCCTTCCTTTTTGAACATTTTCTTTCTATTCATATAGCTTTTATCCATGTTGCCCTGGTAGTCTCTAGCCCCAAATGTGTAAGCAAGTGCCTTAGTTAAGGTACTTTAACAGAGTACCATAAACTGGGTGGCTTACAATCACCAAAAGTGTATTTCTCATAGCTCTAGAAACTGAACATCGAAGATCAGGGTGCAGCCTGGTTGGATTCTGGTAAAGGCCCCTCTTATACCAATTTTTTCTGGTGTCGTCATGAAAGGAAAGTGCTCACTGCAGCATGATTATATTACCTAGAATGATATGAAATGAGAACTAATGTCGTTCTGAGTAGAAAATCAATATTGATCTAGTTATAAAAGATCTACATGTTTATTAACTTTATTTTATGAGAAAATACTTATTTAATGGGATGAACTCAATGACTCTCTTGGGAAGAACAATTGAATTTTATCTCTCTTTAAGGAAATAGTACTGACTTGCATGGAGGAATAGGAGATATAGAAAATTGGACTAGATTGTTACATTGTCAGTCTAGGGGCTTCTTTGGTTCAATTCTCTAATGAATGAAAATGTAGCAGTTACTGTGTTAGAATCAGTAATATTTCATTAGAATGTACTCTTGATTGATTTCATTTTATTTCTTCTGATAACTGCCAGAAGGTCTGCTCAAGTCCAGTAGTTGGCCCTCTCTGTCAGCTAGGCCAGCAGGGTGTATTACTCTCAGTCTATGCTAAGAAGTGCATACACATGCACACACACACACACACTCACACACCACATGCACGCAAACACAGAAAGAGGAGAGAAAAAAAAGAGAAACAAATTCTTTTGCTCACCTTTTTGGTATGTTAGTACTTCAATCATTTTCTGTGCTATTATGTCCCACCTTCAACGTGAATATACTGTACATGAAACAGTTCAAGTATACTGATTTTCACTTCATGAATCTCTAAACCCTATAATTCTCACCTAAAACTGGGCAGTTTAACCTGTCTTTGAAGGAATCATTTCATAACAGAAACTTGTAATGAGTGCTCTTATCACTACAGTGTTGCTATATTTACAAAATATACTATAGGGCATTTACTAATATACTGCAAATCACTGTCATAAATCATTTGGTTTAAGCTAAACTTCTAAAAATACATTAACAAAATAAACAGTTTAGTATGCTTGACTTTGAAACATTTTTTTCTTTCTAATCTGAAGATTTTGAGTGCTTTCAGTTATGATTACTTCATATATTTTTCTTGCTCAGCATTTCTTAATAGTTTGCATCAAATATTGATGTGAAAATAGCCTACTGTTAATTTTTGCTCTTTTAATAGAGAATTCTAGAATATGTGGGGAATTGACTGGCTAAACAAGAAAGCTAGGAAAGTGGGTATTTGTTAAATAAATCATAATTTAATTTATAACAGTAATGTTTCCATTCATCTTTACTCTTATGTGCCTAGTGTGTTCTCAGCTACAAAGATGCCTGTGAAGGTTTGTGTAACACAGCACGCTGTGCAGTGTCCGTTCCCTCCATGCAGCAGAACTGCACTCTTAGCTGAGTTAATTGATAAGTTCACATCTAGAAGCTCGTAGACTTCAGAATCTAAACAGAACAATTAAGCTGTTCAGTACTGAAGGGTAATTCTGCTCCATATTGTAATCATTTTCCCTAATAATACTCCAAAGTGGCCTCTCTATTGAATCAATATTTCCTTAGGAAGCCAGATTTTTAAAGTTAGAATCAAAATAACATTTTCCTTCATATTTTAAGCACCTCCTATACTCTCAGTCCCTATATAAAAATTTGTATTATCAAACATGGGTAGGGCAATATAAGAAGGAAAATGTTTGCACAAACCTCATTGATGATCATAGAGACAAATGTAACATATTAGCACACAAATACAGTAAACTATTTGCCCAGTTAACAAAAGTTTAATTTCAATTAATATAATTCACATTAGAGGCATAGACTAAGTAAAAATGAAACACGATAAATGTAAGAAAGTTCAATCCACATCTGCAATGCAAGTTTTTGGTAGTTCATTAAAGTACTATCCTCAGTCTTACAAAGGGTATCTACCAATACATAAAAAGGACAAACTACCAAAGGCTAGAGATTAAGACCAATAAGATCAGGGGCACTTGCTTTCACTCCTACTATTCCCTGTTTTATGGGAGAGCACAGACAATACAATATGACAAGACAAGCAAGGAGAGGAAGGAGGGAGGGAAGGAAGATATGAGTTATAAAAGTTCTGCCTGGGGATTTAGTTCAAGTGGTACCATGCCTGCCTTGGAAGCACAAGGACCCGAGTTCAATCCCCAGTACTGCAATAACTAAATAATTAAATAAAAGTTCCGTGGGTGTAACTTATTGTTAGAGCATTTGCCTAGCATGTGTAAGATTTTTGGGTCTGATCTACAGCACCACACATACCAAAAGGAAAAGATGAAATAAAATTTACATTTGTTTCAGATAATATGATTATTCACAATAAAATCAATCTAAGAAAACATTTGAACCAGTACTGATAACATTGTTCATAAAGTTCTATGGGTGAAATCTCAAAATAGAAATTCTGCCACTTAGTATTTCTATGTGTGAGCAATAACCAATTAGAGTGAAAATGTAATCATCTTCTCTTCTCCCTATAGATATAGATCTGGCCCTGTTTCCTGGCTTTAACATATCTCTAAAAACTGCATTTTAATTCAAAAATGTTATTTTTATAGAGTTTATTCTATTATGCTATTCCAAAATGCACATGGAAACATAAATTGGCAAAAGCAAGAAATTGCATTTTAAGAAAAAAAATAAAAAGGCTCTTTCTAAGAAAAATAGAGATAGCTAGAATAATCCACACTTTAATATTGATGCAATGTCAGACAAACATAAAAGTAGAACAAAATATATGGAGGATAGAAGCAGACTAGTGCACAAAAGGAGCTTTGTTCAGGGACAAGTGTGGTATTATAACAATACAGAACACACAGGCTATTCATTGAAGATGTTTGGGCAATTAGCTATCCATATGGAAGATGATAACTTTATATCAACATGCTGTGGACAAAAATAGGTGCCAGATGCATTAAATATGTAACAGAAATTTTTAACTCCGAAAAATTAGTAGAATAATTCAATGATATGAAGCATGGAAATATTTACTAAGTAAGCCAAAACATATGACAGTATGTATATTGATCAATTATCATTTATTGGAAAAAAACACTGTACTAAAAAGACACTATATTACTCTCTAGCCACAAAAAAAAATGAGAATTAACTGTGTCATGTACTGGTACAAATTCCCCAATGTTGAGTGTGATTGTGAGCTGTACATAAAATATACCAATAAAGAATTCAATTTTAAAAAAGTCACAAACCATGAAACTGCAGTTGACACAATATTAGATCTCAAAGCATATACAAATTCCTTAAAAAACAATTAAAAGGAGGTCAATCATTTGATAATATCTGATCCCTGAAGTTGAACAGAAAAATGTCTGAAGAAGAAATCTATGTAGCCCATGTAAATATGAAAAGATACTTCTAGCAATCGGGGAATTTAAATGAAGATAATCATGACTTGTTATTTCACCCTCATCCCATTAAAAGAAATGAACAGATATGTTAGTACTAAATATTGGCAAGAATGAAAGGGAATGCTAATAAGTTGGAAGACAACTGTGTGGGTTAGGTTCCTGCAGCAAACATATGACACGAATGAAGTAAAGAAGGACATTTGATGAATGGACCATTTACAAAGCTGAGAAAAAGAATAGTGATACATTGACAAAGATCGCTGAAGCACCACAGAATGGCCAATAGTAGGAAGACATTACTATGTTAGGTCTACCTGTCTCTACTGCATTCAGCCACCCACCCACGGTGACATATATTAAGGAACTCTGAAGCTGACCATACCCCACGGGTGTGTCACAAATTGGGTTTCAACACCTCACAAATTTCATGTGTTACTTGGTCCCCTGGGGAGGAATTCTTGATGCGCTCTCATGGAGAAAGTAACCCTTTTAAACTCCTTCCCTTCTAGGTGACAACGCTTCCATTTCTATTAAGAACCCCACTTTCTTCCATTAAGAAACCCCCTTTCTTTCCTTGCACAGCTCCATCACTATGTGCCTGACCCTCTCTTGGCAATGAAGTCTCAGGCCGTGGCATTTGGGCCACTGACTGAAACTAATACCTTCCTCCCCAGACTCCACAAGATTAGGTTACACATTTATTTCTCAGGCTTTGAGTTTCATCCTTGCTTGAGGCTTCTGAATGTTCTCATCCTTCCTTTCAAGGGGGGCTGGAAAATAGTGTCGATACGATGCAGCCTGTTTACATGCTAGAGTTGAGACAGTTCACTTCCTATTCTGTCACAGTGCTGGACCCAGATGTCAGGAGTCCTTCTGTCTTTCAGTATCTTCCCTGACTTTTCACTCCTGTCATGCGGCAGGGGAACCTAGGCACTTTTATCATGACCCAACCAGTGCAGTGAAGATCTTGGCTAATGATAGGTGTTAAAATTGAGATCTAAAAGTCTCCTGTTTGGGGGTGGAGCCTGGTGGAAAAGGGCTTAGGACTGGGGAGCATCATACCGCTAGATTGTCCCATCTCTCTTTGCTTCCTGACCACCATGCGCTAAACAGCCTCCCCTGCCTTCCCTGCCCTTCGGTTCTGCCATGCCCTTTCTGCCCTCGATCCGGCCTACTGATGACTGAATCCTCTGAGACCATGAACCAAATTGAACCTCCCTTCCTTTACACTGTGGGTGTTGGGTATTGTGTCCCACTGATGAGAAAGTGACTTATACAATCAAATTATTAAAAGTACCTTATAACTTTATTTTATAAACTTAAAGAAGAACTAACTCACAGTAGAGACCCACACACCTTTATTCTTCTATATCCTTTGATCCATCCTAGCTTTCTCTGCTGGAGAGGAACAGACTAGAATGTTGCAAATCAAGGAGCTTTGCCTCTGTCCCAATGTAACCTAGAAGCAGGAAATCCAGAGTGCTCCTAGGATGCTCTATATAATTGTCAGCTGTGTTTTGAATATTCATAGGATTAAGGGTGTTTTTTTTTTGGCTGCACTTCAAAAATTATTTCAGATTTTAAAATGTCTTTGTAAGAAAATAAAGGTTAGCTATATTTCAGACACCGATTTATTTTTATCAAGTACACCCCACTCATTCTGAGCTTGCTCTGTTTCCACTGATTTCTATTAGGAACCCCACACAGCATAAACTGGCCTTGCTTCAGATGTCTTTGTTTGTCAGTGGGAAAACAGTCATTGTAATATCCAAAGAAAACAAAAATCTGCAGAAGCACCAAAAGGGACCTCAGTAGCAATTCTAAATTTTCCATAGATTTCCCCTCAACAGTTACAAATAACCTTGAAAAGCTGTGTGAATTGTATCACAGCAGTTCAGGAGGAATGTTTGCTTATTTCTCAGCTGAGATATTTCTGTAAACAATAGGCCCCTGTGAGGAAGCCAGATTCCCAATGTGGCTGATAATAGTTTGCTGTATTTGCCAAATCGGAGAGTTTGGCAATGTTCTATTTCTCCCTGTGACAGGAACTGTATCTTTCTTCCAAGAGAAGGAAATTATTTCAGAACTATATGTACAATCAACAAGAATACAGACCTTTTAGGCCTCAAGGTTTATGAGACTTTTGCGTCCCATGTCTTTAATATGCCTCCTTTTCTTGTATTTAACACCTACTGAATAAAAGTTTACAATTGAAGTATGCCTGATATAAAAAGATCACCAATGAAAACAGGAGTGTGTTAGGGTTCTACTTTGAACACTTTCCCTATGCATAACATTGTTGGTTTTCTTGGCTTTGGTGGAATGTTCCTGATTTTTTATTTCCTCCTGAGAGATACACAGATGTACTCATTTTGAAAACGTGCAGGACAGTGTTTACTATGATTTACTAAGTAGTGTTTTTAAGAGCAAGACACCAGTTTAGGCACTTGCACGGGCAGTGTGTTATTTAATCTGAACATTTTCCTTTTGTAGGAATGCAGAGGAGACATCAATTCAAGCTGTTACTTTTTATGGCCAGTTCCATTATCTCTTCTTCTATAATTTGTCTGCGCTTTTTTTTTTTTTTTTGCCTCCCATTCCTTCGCACTAAAGTCCTCATTCATACCTGGGTTGGAACACACACATCAAGTGGCTTTGACACTCAGGTGCAATTACCAGTGATGCATTTGCTTCGATGTAAATGTCAGGATGTAGCAGCAGAAAGGTTACCTCCTCGCACTGCAGGGATAATCACTCTGCAATGTGCCGGATCTCTCTCCCCGCCACCTCCCTCCAGATCCAAGGGAAGGTGCCTAGCATCAGTCACAACAATGGCCCCTAAATCTGCATCGTCTGGGACAGTCACACTAATTGGCAATCCCACACTTTGTTTGCTCTGAAGGCTCAGAGAAAGACAACAGGGAACCATAGGTGGGATCCGTTCTTGTAAGGATGGACTTCCACATGCTCCTGCCTGTGAGGGTCTCCCCTCCATTTGTGGGTGCTCAGCCACCTGCCTAGCTAAAGTCCCCCGGACTGGAGGTCAGGGATGGTCTGTGTGGATTCTTCAAGCATGTGCAATCTGTACCTCTTTCCACCTCTGAATTTGATCTCTTCGTACCAGTCCTTAATTAGCCCACGAAGAAGAGAGAAAGAAGAAAAGAAGAAAAGAAGGAAGAAGAAGAAGAAGAAAGAAGAAGAAGAAGAAGAAGAAGAAGAAGAAGAAGAAGAAGAAGAAGAAGAAGAAGAAGAAGAAGAAGAAGAAGAAGAAGAAGAAGAAGAAGAAGAAGAAGAAGAAGAAGAAGAAGAAGAAGAAGAAGAAGAAGAAGAAGAAGAAGAAGAGGAAGAAGAAGAAGAAAGAAGAAAACAAAAACAGGTGAAGCCAGTGGCCTTTCTGGGGCTCAGAGCAAGTAGGAGACAGAGGCACAAAGGAGACCCGAGGTGACAGGAGGGACGTTTTGGCAACCTAGTCCTTGCTGTTTGCTCAGCTCGCTGGTGGGGAGGAGGGGCGGGGACACACACGCTGGCTTGTCCCCAGCGCAGCTGAAACCTTTATGAAATCACTGCAGAGGCAGGGGCGGCAGGCACTATTTTTATCTCCAAATTGATTCAGCTGCAGTCGGTGCTGCGCCTCTGACTTCACTGCTTACCAGCCCTCCCTCCCCCTCGCCCGTCCCTGCTCCAGGCTCAGCCCGATCTGGAGAGTTTTCTGCTTCCTGCGCGTCCCGCGGCCCCCTCCTGCTCCGCTCTGGGCTGGGCGCGGGCGGGCTCCTGGCAGGATACTGGTAGTGACAGGAGCTGATAGCGCCTCGGGCTCTGACATCCCGCAGAGGCGCGGGCAGCCGGCAGCCAGCCTCTCTGGGTCCAGCCAGCCGCGGATTGTTCACCCTCCCGTTTTCCTTGCCCTTGGGAAGAGGGTTCCACAAAGCGAACTCATCAGTTGAAACGCTGCACGCCTGAACATTTGCCAAATGTGTCCCGTCTGACTTGGGTCTACACTTGCCAGTGTGGTTGCTAGGAAGAAAGGACGTGCGTGTGCGTGTGCGTGCATCTCCCTGGGTCAGTGCGGCTTCGTGCTGAAGCTGCTGGAGGCGGCGGCCTGCCTCGGAGGACTGAGAGCTCCTCGTTGTGAGAGGGGCGAGGGAACAGGGAATGTCCACCCACCACTGTCTGTGAGGGATGTTCAGAGCCAGCCCTTCCCTCCCTTTCCATGAAGGTGGGGCGTTTCCAAAGCCGGCTAGTTTTCTGTCCGTGTCTGTGTGGCCTGTGCCTAGCAAATAGGGGGATGACCCAGAAAAAGGCTTGTTACAAAGAGATCACTGAATATGGGTGTGTGTCCAGGACCAAAATAAATAAGTAATAAATGCGATGAGAAACACAGAAGAATGTGTCTGAAGGCCGAGGACTGAATCGTCTAAGGGGCTCCTGGGCTCACTGTCCAGCTCTGACTCCACATGGACTCCAAGCTGAGTACAGCGTCTGCGAGACACTGAGCCTGTTTGGAAGTGCGCTGGTGTTCAGCGCGGCGGGGACTAGCCCTCCGGGCGGGCGGTGACTGTGTCAGCCGGGGCCTTTGCACAGAGTAGCCAGGGTCTAGAGACGCTCATCTAGGGCAGATCCTGTCTTGCATGGTCTCACGTCCCCTTAACTCACCGAGGACACTATCAGGAAGCAGGCCTTAGCAGGGGACTAAGCCTTGAAGGCAGAACCCGTGAATGGGATTCAGAACTGCTCTAAGGGATGGAGGGATAGGTCGGTCTCCTCTGTCCCTTCCTGCCCATAAGCACACAGTATTCGTCTCCTCCGCAGATTACAGCAATGGGGCTCCTTAAAGCGTCCATGGCCTCCCTCTGTACTCCCTGAAGATCTCCAGTAGTGTGTTCTTGAACTTCTCAACCTCCAGAAGTGTGAAAAATAAATTTCTAGCGTTTATAAATTACCCTTTCTGTGGTACTTTATTATGGCAACACAAGTGGACTAAACTATTACCAGAGGGAGTCTCTCAACTACTAGAGAAGATAGAAGCAAATTAAACCCACAATTTACAAACCAAAATGCCGAATAGCATTAGAGGGTAAAGAAGAAAATGTCCAGGGGCACAAATGGTGACCTTAAGGATGAATGAACTGACATCCTGGATAATAACAAATGGCTGTTTTGAGGATGAAAAGTAATAGAAATAATAGCCACACATGGTCAGTGGGTACCATACTGGACAGGGCATGTGTTTATCATCACAAAAAGGTCTCTTGGGCAGTTCCCTCCCATAAAAGAAGGTACTATGTTAGAAAACCTCAGGATAAAAGAATTAATTAAAATTAAAATTAAGATTAAAAGAATGCTCAGGAACTTGAAGTGACTGGAGCAGAGGATGAGTAACAGGAAACCACTGGAAATAAAAGGACCAGAAGTGAAGACTACCAGATATATGCCTCAGGCATGGCATGCTCTATAGGCAATAGGACCCCCTTGAATGTTAGTAAGCAAGAAACTGACATATTCAGAAGTATGTTTCTGAAAGATGCATACAAGTGCTTGTGCAAGATAGTTCTGAGTGCTTTCTAGTCTTTAAGGTCTTTTCACACCTATTACCTTGTTTAGTTCTCTAAACAAATCTGCACAGGCAGAGCAAGTGGGGGGTAGGTTTTCACAGATTTAAATATCTTGGCCAATGTCACTGGGGAGATGATATAACTCTGAAAAGAAGCATAAAGAAACAATCACAACAAAAATTATCCTACCTATGCAAATAACTTCCATCCACCATCACACTGCCTCTTTACAAAATTTCCCTTCTTCTAGTTTCTTGTTTGCCCCAATGAATTCACTCTCCTGGGTCTCATGGGTATGGAATTTTCTGTGTTTTTTTCCAAGATGTTCTTTAGGATGTTTTGGAGTGCAGGTTTCGTATTTGTGAAGTTTTTCAGGTGTTCTTTATCATGGAAGTATCTTATTTCTCCGTCTATTCTGAAAGATAGTTTTGCAGGACACAACAGTCTAGGTTGGAGGTTGTTTTCCTGCAATGCTTGAAATACTTCCTTCATGCTCTCCTTGCGTTGAGTGTTTGTGTTGAAAAGTCTGCTGTGATCCTAATGGGCTTCCCTTTGTAGGTGATTTTCTTCCTTTCTCTTACTGCCTTCAGTATTAGAAAATTTTCCTTCTTATATCAGGTTCAGGAGCTGTTGATATATTCTCTTCTAGGAGTTAAGCCAACTCTTAATACAACAGTACTGACCATCTTGAAGAGAAAGTAGAAGTCTATGAGATAAGGTGGCTTCAATCTGACATGGAAAGACAAAAGCATGAGAAATTACAACTATTTTAAGAAATAAAAAAGCTACGGACGATTTATTGTCACCTCGGGGACTGCCGGGGAAGGGCTGTGTGAACAGCGCCCCCTGGAGTTGGTTATATCCAGCAGCCCAGAGAGAAAACAAGAACTGAGATGGCCCCTAAGTAATAACAGAAGCCTGTGTTGCCCTGACGACCACAACGTGAAGATGCAGCATTCTGTGGGTATTCGGGGAGAAAACCTTCTCAGGGAGCCTAAAATCAGACTTGATAGCTGACTTTAAATTTATACTAAGAAGGACATGAATTTGGACATGAAACCAATTTGACTTGTACTCTCTGTGTTCTGAGTGCACTGGATAAACTAATAACACTGGTGACTCTATATGTTCTTATGTATAGATCAGTGAAATGTAATAAATATTTTTCAGAAATATTTAGAGGATCCCATGTATGACACATAAAACACAAAGCGAAAAGATCTACTTGGAAAACAAGTTCTGGCAGATTTTACAGGAGTTGCTCCCTGAAAATAAGTCCTATTGTCCCTTCTCAAATCATGCCAGAATTGGTTTCTGGGTAGGTCTTATTTTCAGGGAAGTGGGGCATATTTTTTTAATGTATGTGCAAATGTAAATGGGATATTCTTTTAGGTCAGGAAAGTACAAGACGTTTATCAGACAGCAGTCTCCTCTCTCCTCACAGTCCTGAAGATGTGTCCTTGCTCTTTACATAAAGCAGGATTTTCATTCCATCTGCCTTTTGCAACAGTAAATTCAGATAGAATGCTTTTGTTCCCCTGCCACAGCCTAGCGGTGGATTTAAAATACATAGCCCTCTGACAGAGGGTTCCTATTGTTTTAACAAGGTGCAAGTCCCCACCCCAAAGGTCAAGTTGATTTCTGTCCCTGGTATAAACACACATTGCTTAGGCTGAAGTACATGCCCCTCCCCAGCTTAAATCATGCTCTCTTTCTGGACCTCCCAAAATGAAAACATTTCTAGCATCACCTCATTCCTGATATCTTATTGCCTCCTTCGTAATGTTGTGCCACAAATTCTGGGTTCCAATAAGCTACAAGTGTTTATCATACTATTTCCTTTTCTGGAAAACATGGAACAATTTCAACATGAGATATCAAGAAGTCTTTTCCATGTTTTTTACTCTTATTCTATTTTGGAAAAAGGATTTTTTTTCTAATATGCACCAAAACCAATCTCTGAAGTAGCAAAATAAATGAAAGAAGAACATTTTCAACGAGCCAGATCAAGATTACTGTTTCAAAAATATTTTTTTAGGTAATGACAGTAATTGAAACAAGAGAAACAAATATGTTTTAAAGCTTAAAGTAAATCCCCTAAGGGGCGGAGTAGGCAGACACTTTCTGCCCCAAAGCCTCCCTAGAGACTCAAAGTATCTTGCTGACTTAATCCCTTGCTGGCCCACATTAGCTAAGAAAGGAGAAAGGCAGTTTATAACTACATTCATCCTCTCTGAGGAGCAGCTGAGAATGCTAACAGCATTTTTTGCACCATCCTTTCTCTTGTGGCCCTGTTACTGCAGGCACTCTGAGTCTTTGATCACTGAAGATCCTTTTCAAATAGAGATTGGGTGGTCATGGTAGCAACTGTCACTGAGCTGGGCCCTGTCTATGGGAAGCAAAGGCTTCTTCAGTGCACCATGTTGTGGAAGGGTGGGAGCACTTACTCTGATCCCAGCACAATATTCTATAGCAGTGAAGGTAAGAAGAAAGGAAAGACAGAGAGAAACAGGCATTTACTTAACTTTTCATGCTGTCCTGATGTTTTTAGGGCCCCTCCTTGCAACCTCTGGAGTTCTTTACTATGAAGTATAGTTAGGAAGGGGGTCACCTGTCCTCTAGCAAGAGAAATGTTGCTCCACTGAGTTGAAGGGTAGAGGTGATTCAACACAGCCTGGACCTTTCTGCTGGTCTCAGACATCCTGCAGAGTGCCAGGTAAGATGCATTCCACAGTTCTTAATGCCAGGGTTCTTGAATGCCCCCAGAGGAAGGCCAGGTGTGGCTGAGAAGAGCACTGCTTCATTTTTGACAGGAAAATTGTTCAATGAAATCTGTAAGAACAACATGAGAGAAATAAACAACAACAACAATGAGCGTTCTCTTTTTAAAAATTTATTGGTGCATTATATATACATAATACAATTACTCTACACATTGAGAATTTGTACCTTCCCCTACCTACCCTACAACCCCCCGCCCCTGTATACACAAGCTTTCCTTCCTTTTCTTTATTTTTTTTTCCTTTTTTTGAGACAGGGTCTCACTTTTTAGTTCGGGCTGGCTCTGAGCTCACTATAGAGCCCAGGCAAGCCTCGAACTCAGCAATCCTCCTGTTTCTGCCTCCCGAGTGCTGGGGTTACAGGCATGAGCCACCACGCCTGGCACTGTGGCATGTGGTATTGATGGCTGGTGGGCGTGAGTCTCCACTCCCAGCATTGTATGTGGTTACCGGGGATCAAACTCAGGACCTTGCACTTGCGAGGCAGGCGCCGGAACCACTGAGCTAACCCTCCGGCCCAACTTCCTTTTCTTTACCATCAACTTTTTGTTTTCCCTCCTTATTTACCCCTAAACCCCATTTCCCTTTGAATATTTACTATTTCACAATATTGATCATGTATTCTAGAATACATTTCCAACTTCATTTTCTCATACCAGAGGAAAGATACGATATTAACGAGAATGTTCTTTAATAAGGCAGCTGAGTCATTGAGTCACATCAACGTCTTTAAAGGCGAACTTTTCCAGAGGCCTGATTTGAAATCATTTCTTTAAAATTAAATGAGTTGATTTTTTGAGGGGTTAAGTTGGTCAGATAATGTGAAGCTACCCTCTTGGTTTCTGAGTATGGTTTTCCACTGAGTGTGGGGGAAAAAAAAGTTTCACAACTCTGAGAATTGACCTTAGCTGGGCTGGAGTCACACCCTTCTGAGCTGGAATACCCCAGCCCAGCCAATGTCTTAAGTACTAGCGGTCTTACACGGTAAGAATCAGCACAGAGAAAATAGAATCAACAGTCAGAGCCCACGGTGAAAACAGATCAGTGCGTCCTACACATGCGTCATAACCTTCAGTAGGCTCTGCATAAACTGTAACATTTATCACTATGCGCAATATTTTTCTGTAGAGGTATATAAAACATGAGACACGTCTATTTCATAGTATCATTCTGCTTTTTCATGATATAAATACTTTTTAAAATATTAACCTTTAAAAACAATTTTTGCTTATATCAATTGTAATAGAAATAAGATTTTAAATGTGCAGTGGTCAAGACGAGAGTTAAAAAATAGTTGAGACTTCATTTCTTCACCTTTGGTATGTAGCTTCTAACTCTTTTTCACCAGGTATTTGGAAGAATAAATTAAGTGATAAAATATATGTGAACTTGTCCACAAGAAGCAGGTACATTTGAAGTGCTTGATAAGTAAGTATGTTTTTGCTTTCTTCCTAGCAGGTTAGACACGGATCAGCTCATTAGTGAGATCATGCATTGAGCAAGACAGATATTTCCATAGAGAAAAGCTTTGAATAATGGAAAAAAATCTTCTAAATAGCAGTCCTGTCTTAGGATGTTTCCTAAGTTGAGAGGAGACAAAAATCTCACTCTTTTGTAATAAGGAGTGTATAATGTCCCTTAGCCTTGGGAAGAGTTGCACGGAATAATCATGCATATCAAGGAAGTCAGGAATATGTGCAAGAAAAACACGGCTCAGCAGGGTCAAAAGCTCTTATGAACTCATAAGTGAGGCAGAAACTTGAAGCTTAATACTGGCACCATACCTAGTTCAAGACAGACCTTGTCCACTGTGCAGCAATGTTAGTGTATTAGAATGAATGCTAAAAACTGGTACAACTGTGGAAATCATCAGATTGAAGTGAAGGATTTGGGGCTGGGGTGTGGCTCAACTGCACAGCATTTGCCTAGCATGCAGGAGACAATGGACTCAATCCCTGGCACCAGAAAATGAAGAAATAAAAGAAAAGAAGTAAATGAAAAACTGGGGTGAAAAATGCAGATCACAAACATTGACCCAGGAGCCACAGAAACCTTCCTGCCCATCTCTGCATACATGAGGATGGAGAAGACAGGGTGTGAACAACATGAAACAGTGCATAGCTCTTGCCATCCCCACAACCTGAGGAAGGAAATACTCTTGACACCGTTTTAAACATGAAGAGTTTGGAGCTCCTTAATTTACTAGGGACTGCTTCTGATGTGTTTGAACAATAAACAGGACAAGGCTATGTGTAACTAGAACCTAGCCTCCTTCCTATATACTTATTTGTACTTTTATTTTTGCCCACTTTTTTGTTTTTAATAATCCTTAAAATCATGGTAAGTGTAAAGCTATGTTGTTCATACTGTGAAATACTTTCATTTTCAGTGAGTCTTTTAGTTGCCCCAAGTGAAAGTATCTTCACATAGGCCTAAAGCTCTGAATCAAATCTAAGCAGCTCAATGGTTCTTCATTAATTTTCTAAGTAAATGTTTATATCACCAATCTCTAAAAGTAGCAAATTTTTAAATAAAAGTATGCAATAAAAACTTCCTCAAAGATGCCCAGTGGTTTAAAGCATTCAATTTTACATATTACCACGGCCATCATTATTGTGCTTGTCATTTTATCACTGTCATGACTGTCTTTATTCATGAAGTGTAATCATGTCAAACAGGGAAAGCAGAGCCCTAGGGTGAATCTAAGTCCAAACTGAGCTGGCCCCAAGGCACCTATTGTGACTCTCTCCTCATCTGCCCTAAAGGAAAATCTGAAGAGTTTCTGTTCCTCAGAGAACCTATGTAATAGATGCCTGGTTTAAGCTGTTAATTTTTGGAAACATTTTTTTAAAGACTTGCAGCAGGCTGGTAGACTCTGGATGGTCAGGCTGTTAATAGGATAAAATAGTTGACAACTACAGTTTGAGGAAGGAGTGGTTTGTTTGTGTCAGAGTTTCAGAGGGTTCAGTTTATGGTCAGCTGGCTCTAAAGAGGGCCTGGTAGAGGAAAGCCCCAGTCCATGGCAGTTAGGAAGCAGAGAGTGCAAGAGAAGGTACCAGGGAGACACGTTCCCTGCAAAAGCCTGTTACAAATGAGCACCTGCCTACCTGTGGGTCCTTCCTAACAGCACATTCAACTATAAACTCGTCAGTGGCTCCCGATGAGTAAGTAGCAAATAGCCACGATCCATCACCTTGCCAAATTCCACTGTTGAACCCATGGGATGTTGGGGGACACTAGATCTAAACCTTAAGATGTTGTGATAGAGGAGACATAGCTTCTGCCTACAAAAAAAATGAAATCATCAAGACGTTAAACTTCAATTTCATACTAAACAATGACCGGCCTTTTTCCTTTATCGCTTCCAGGGCATAATGTGCCGAGAGTCAGGCAGCCTCACGCATAGTTCTTCTGTGCACAGTTCCCTGTTACTCATTATCCCACGTGACTAGAAGATGCTTGTTTCTATTTCCCCAAATACTGAGAAACTCTTGGTATGTCTGGTCTGTTCTCTTATTGACCCCAGAGTGGTGGTGAAGGTGCAAAAATCTGACTCTCTTTTTCCACCAAATTTTCCTTTTAAAAATTTTCCTTTTAAAATTTTCCTTTTAAATTTTCCTTTCTTTTTTTTTTTTAATTTTCCTTTCTAAATATACTTTCAGTCCTTTGACTATGCAAGAAACCAAATGATCAATTTCTGAGAAATGTACTTTATATTTCTAGCTTTTAAACAACTCTACTCACCTCTGGGTTCTGAGTAGATAACTCATGAGTGCCAGGACATCGCAACCCCTGACCGCACATGGGGAGCTTCTTCCCTGAGTCACCACACACCGTGCTCTGCGTGGGCTCAGTGAGGTACACACACGATCACGACTCCCTTTTCTTCCCTCGGGTCAGTCTCCCGGTGTCTGATGTAGTGGTGGCAAGCAGCACTGTATCTCTTGTGAGCTGCCACATTCCCATCTTGGTATATGACATCCTGTAGAATATTTTATGGAAATAACTGTCTTTATAGTGGTTATAATATTATACCATTTATTACACCGATCACACTATTTAAACGAGGAACACAGGCATGTCAAACAAGAAAACAGCACGAGGCATCTCAAGGAGGGAAGGCATAAATAAGGACTCAGCAAGCTGAGTTATTAAAGATGGAAATGAGTGATTAGGTATATTATAGTTTCGTGACAGGTTAGAACAGCATTGGTGGCTTTACTTGGAAATCTGTTGCTTTGTTTTCCGGTATGTCTCTGCAAGATGTGTATACATTTGAACTAATACAATGCAGTGGAGCCAACTCTACAACATTCGTGTGAGTAGTGAAGACTGCTTGCTACCGGAACCTTGACACGTTCCAGTGTAGGGAACTGGTGACTTTCTGCTCCAAACAAAGATTTAGTTGCCCTGTACCATTATCCCCAAGGTCTCTTTTTCCAGGTTCTAGAGCTTCATTACTTACATTTGTTTCCTGCATTCCCTGCCGTTCCCTACTCTCCTGTGTGACCAGACAAATTGCAGTTCTCGCCTCTGTAAAGTGCACATCTGGTGCTCATCAAACCAGTTTCTATGAGGATGGAATAAGGTCATGGGAGTAACGTGCAGGGACAGGGGCTGCCAAAGACTAACTCTTCCTGATCTTGTCTTCAGCCTCAGCAGCATCCCTTTCGTGACCTGTCCTCGCTGGCGACTCTGTCTTCCCTCTGTCACGCACACAGCGTCATCTTCACCTCTCTGCCTTTCACTAATCCTCCAGGACCTGTTTTCAGCAGCATCACCAAGAAAATGTGGGAGTGAGATTAATAACCTTTTGTCTCTTTCTCTATCCTATAGACTCTCTCTTTGGATAATTTTAGTTCTTCATGCCTTTGAATTCCAGATTAACAAGAGATGATCAACAAATATGACAGATGCTTAAATTTAGAAAAAATATTACAGTGAAGGACACATTGTGATTAACTACCCCCCAAATATTACCCTTCATTTCAAACAGTTTTTCCATCTTTCTTGCCTCTTTCCAAAACCTAACATGCTGTGGAAATTCTCTTTTGAGTATCTTTATGTCATTAAAAAATATATATAATGATTGCTGCTGCTGAATGTCATCCAGTGGCAAAGCAGACTCATGAAAACAATAAGCTGTGTCCTCCTTGGCCTTATTCCTTGGATCTGGCCTCAAGGAACTTCTTGCTCTTCCTCAAAGTCAACACAATCATAAAAGGTAAGCATTTTGAATTGACAGGGACGTCCAGGTAGCCACACAGTACAAGCAAAGACACTCAGAGAGAAGGGCTTCCAGAAACGCTTCAGAAAGTGGCAAGGACTGTGGTACAAGTGTGCTCAAAGCAAAGGAGCTACTTCAAGGGGGATTGAGGTCAATGTGTCTTTTACCATAACAATTTATTTTAATTTAAGCGCATACCATATTTCATCATACCTCAGATTACCTCAGTTATGTTTCTAAATATGTTTTTATTCCAATAAATTGTATTTGTTCAATGGATACTAACAGATATAAGACAAAAATCTTAAAATCAGCATAAAATGAAGTAATAATAGAAGTTATGGCCTACTCTCCCTACATCCCTGAGCCTCTGATGCTCAGAGCTCTCCTACTGACATAGTCATCTCAATCCTCAGCTGTCTGCACTCTTCAGGAAGGCTTTGAAGTTTCCTTCTATCTCAGAGAGTAAAGATACTTCACTTCATGAACCTATGAATACTCTCACTTTGAACAATCTCAGGTGAAAATTTGGCAAGTCTTATAAATAAAGGATGAGTTCCAAGTCAGCTGTGCATTGTATTTTATTACAGTAAAAATGGTCATAAAAGTGGTAACAGGTGTTTGTGCTACTTAGGCTGAAGATCTTGGTGTCACAAGGAATCCAAGCCACTACCAACTACATATCTTGTAAATCCCCATCACTAAACTCAGGGCTGGACCTACAAAAAAATCCAAACCAGATCCTTCCTTAAATGACATGATAATTTCTTAGGGGATGAAAATCCATAAGCAAATTTAGTATATAACTAACTGAGTGTCAAGTCCTAAAGTTCTTCTTTCTATAGGAGCATAAAAAGACAGACTCCAGCTCTTATACACCCCAACAGTACAGGAGTGCTGGACTTTCAGTTTGGGCAAATTACACAGATTTGGGTGGATCATTTAAAGAGGCATTTTTAAGAACCTGTTTTCTCAGTCCTATTTTATCCACGCCCTGCACAGCTCAAGGTACACTGTGTTGCCTAGCGCTTGCCCTGAACGTGGAATTCTTCATTGTCCCTGCTAGAGAGGAGGACCTGAACACTAGGTGACGTCTCTTCACTGAAGGCTGAACTCTTCCGGAGTGTGCTGTTACCTCCTCCTAGCCGGGCAGGAGTGGCCTCCTTCCATGAACGTGCTCACTGTGTGCTTTCAAGAGTGGTTCTGGTGTCAGACATAGTTAAACTACCACCTGGCAAAAACAGCCTCTGTGTTTCTCTATTAAAATTATGCACTAAACTTATTTTTCCATCTAAACAGCATATTTTATAAATATATTTAAGTAATGCTTTTGTCCCCCAACCACTATGATACACAGAACTCCAAGGCAATTAAGAGAGGGATTAGTTCTTAATGAGAATGAGGTGGTTTATTCGTAGAACATTGCTCTAGCTTTATTAGTGCTTTCACAGGGTCCTAGCCATTCATATGTTTCCTTTGCATAATGGAAAAAAGAGTTAGGCATATCACCATACCCCACACTCTAGATGTATCATAATGTCTATCCCTTGTGCTTCGATAGTTAAGTGAAGCTACAAATTCCTTTAGTCTACAGCACAGGTCTGGATCTAACGTGTGAGAGGCCACTGACTCAAGAAACCTTACATACTTGAGAAGTTTCTTTCCAAAACTTTACTGGCACTGAAACTTTACGTTACCATTTTATCCCATTTGGTAAGCCCATAGTCTTCACTCATAATGTAAAATCTCACCCACAAAGCTCATCAGGGTACCAAATAATATGCTAAAATTCCTTTCATAAAAAAAGCCAAGTGCTGAGCCTCCTAGAGTGACAGGTATGTTTCAGTATTCCCCCTTCTCTACTTTTACCACCCTAGTGCTATGCTCACAAGAATTCTGTGTTTAACGAGACGAGAAATGGTATCCTCTTTCTTCCACCTTTCAGTTCAAATCAGATGCACAAGTTCTGCTACTCTGTAGCAGACACAGGGGGTGTTGTGATCACTGGAGTGGAATCTGCAGTATGCTGCCACAGTGGCACTCACCAGTTTTCCAGAAGAAGCGAAGTTGGGCACCCTCCCCATGCCAGGAACTGTGCCACAGCACTTGCTGGTATTCAGCACCTGCAGCCACAGGGAGAACTGTACCCATGTCAAGAGACTTAGGATCCTTTTTAAAGGCAGTTCCTCAGTTCATATGACTTCCAATCCCTTGTAAAACGCTTACCCTCGACTCATAACTTTTGCTCCAATATGTTGCTGCTTATAAACATTTATGGTTGTCAGGAGCTGCGTTTCAGCATAATTCTAAGCAAAACCTTTTGTAATAGAGTGTTAATGTTTTTCAAAAGAATAATTTTGGGACAATTCCCAGATTAGCATCTGGCTTTTTCATAGCTCCCTAAGGAAATGTCTAACAAGGGGGATGTACTAGAATAATTACATTTATTAACAGTTTTTTATGAGTGAATTTTTGCACATCTGTATATAATCGACACTTTACCAGGTACTGTCTAGTTCTGTTCTCTTTTACTTTCCCTGAATATCTGACTTGAATGATAATGCCAGCAATGCATCCCACCCACCCACACAAGGACACTTCACTGACACTTCAATAAGACTCAGTTCCATAATGCGTATCTGTAGTTTATTGGGTGGAACACATTTTTTCCAATACATAAACTCTTCTTTTATAATGGGGCATTTTCAGAAACTGTCACTAGTCACACTAATTTCAAATGGAGAAACAATTAATGGACAGAACAAGGGAAGAGTTAAATGCCTAAATGTGAAAGTAGAAGTAACATGGGGAATAGTGGTTCTCTAACTCCACTGGGGCAGAAAAGGAAACATGCAATTGATTAGAAAGTATGGACATGTGGTGTTTTTCTAGAGAGAGGATCTATAAGATGCATTGAGTACTCAGTGATGCCTATTGTCCTATCTTGTATATTATTCATTTTTGAATTATGGAAGTCATAATAAGAGTAAAGATATTAGATTATGAAATCTGGGTAATAATAAGTTCCATTATTTGTCTCAATTATCATTTATTAAATTTCTAGGTAAATTTTATATGAGCAAAAAGGACCTTCTGTACTCTAATAAAGAAGACATAAATGGACAAATAGACTTCCACACACACATACACATAGACAAACATTGCAGGATGACAAAAATGGCTGAAGTGGGACAATATAAACTCATGGAAGTGCAGGTTAAAATCAGAACAGGAAAAATTATGCAAAAGATGGTACATAAGCAGAATTGTAAATGATGATTAGAATATTGGTTCAAAGATGTAATAGTAAAATGTAATCTAGTCAGAAAAGTTACAATATCATAGAAGAAAAAAAAGAACTATATGCATTTCATACCACGACAGTGTAGGATAATTCTGGAACAAAACAGAGTCAAGACAATTTAAGATAAATTTATGTTTAAATATTAAAGTGAGAGACCATCTATGTTTGACTCTAGTTGCATCAAATATAAACTATCCATTTCAGAGTTGGTGAAATAGCAGAGATATATTTAAATTCTGAAATGTGGCAACGAAATCACAGAAATAATAAGTTCTATTATTGGAAAATACCATTGTTTTACCACATGTACTGGTGGAATTTTGCAGATATAAGAGTTAAGCTGTGAGTGGGAAGAAAATAAATTATTCCATGTGGGCAATAAATAAAAAGTAAAGTTTCCACTTTAAAAAATCGAAGGAAAAGATTTAGAGGAGTCAATAAGATTAAGTATGTTTAGAAAAAAGGCCAAATGAGGACAAAAATAGTTGAAGCCAAAGAGAGACCGAAGGATAAGAAGAGAGAGATCTCGTGAGATATCTTAATTAGCATCCGTGGTACCGGTCCCTTTTCTGCATCTCCCGTGTATCGGAGCCTCTGCACCGGGCACGCAGGAGCCCTGGACTCTGTCTCCACGGGGCAGAGCTTCTAACAGGCTTTCTGAAACCTGCTGACTGTGAGGACCAGGACTTTGTGTTCCCTGTGGAGGAGGGTTCAACGTGTAGGGCAAAGCACCTGTACTCCAGGAAGCAGATAATGAGGAGTCACCGAGTTTGATTTAGTTTTGCTCACTTGTGTTCATCAAATCTATGTTTTAGAAGCACACCTTTTACATAACTGCAGGGACTGGTTGGAAGAAAAAGGAAGAAGAGAGTTACGAAGCTGTTAGAAAAATTTGGCTTAAGGACTTAATGAACTGACTTGGGGTGATGATAGCTGGTATGGAAATGGACAGACGGTTTTGACAGACACAAACAAGGCCAGAAAGATGGAGCATGTCAGCAAGTTGAGTGATACTCAGAAAGGGAGCATCAGAGATGAAGCCTGGAAGGGAAAACACAAGCTACTTTCAGTCATCTTTTTGTTAGTAAGAACATTAGCCGGTACTTCAAAGTTATTATCAAATATATGATTTCACCAGGTAAATTAACAGTTCATATTTTAAGTATGGGACAGCAAACAAAAAAATTTAATGCAGGAAATGAAATAAAAACATGTTACCCTAAATTTGATTTTAAGTATCATTATTAACTCATATACTGTTTTATTCTAAATATAAAGATATATACTTAGTTCTATCTTCTGACAACCAGTAACCATGAGCACTCCAGCTCTTTCATTTTTTTTAATGAGTTCTTTATTGGTACATTTTATATATGGCTCACAATCACACTCAACATTGGGGAATTTGTACCAGTATATGATACAAGTTAATTCTCATTTTTACCCATATCCCTACCCACCCCACAACCCCCCATATACATATTCTTTCTTTTTCTTTTAAAATCATATTTATTCTTTCCCCTTATTACTGTCCCCTACCATATTCCCTTTGATTTTGATTATTATCTCTCAACACTGCCTTCATGTCAACAGGAAACAATCCAACTTGAAGTAGTTTCACGGGCCTGAGGTGGAATCATTTGCCAGCAGGCTGTCGGATTCAGAATATGGAGTAGAGTATTCAGCAAGATTAGGGACAGTTTTTCCTCACCAAAAAGATGGCACACACAAAAACTGATCAGGATTTTACCATGGGGATAAAAAAACTTCAAAAATATATTAACTTATATTGACAATGCCTTTCTTTAGATTTAATTAGAATAACCAAACTTTATACTTATTACTGGCTTGATCAGAAAAGCCATAAATAGTATTAAGAATGTGTTCTTATTCCTATGTGTAGGAAGAAGAGGAAAAGGAACAAAAAAGTGTACTTATAATTTAACAGTATTCTTGAGTTTGTTTCTAGGAAAATTCTATTGAGGTAGGATAAGAAAAAATGATAGAAGATGATAAATATTGTAATTTTTAAAGTGTACTTTAAAGAAAAACTGCTCTTTTGGCACACAAAAGTTATTCAAATCCTTTTCCCACTCTGCAAACTCATTCCAAAAAGTTCCTAAGTGTCTAAAGATACAATAAGCATACAAATTCCACATCAGCCCATACTTTTCACCTACAAGTTGACCTTCACTCCACAAATCTTCATCTTCAAAGAAGCTGTAATGTTAGTGGGCAGCATATCTCCACTTTGAGCACATGTAAATTGCTTGCACTTTTTTTGTTATTTGTTTAGTCAGGGTCTCACTATGTAATTCATGTTGGTTTTGACTCACTATGTAGCTCAGGTTGGCCTCGAGCACCACTATGCCTGGGAATTGCTTGCACTTTAATAAAACCCCACCAAATGGGTAATGATGAATAGTACAAATACAATTGATAGATCACCCATCTTGAAGACACCCCAAGACCATGTACATACACCCAGCTCCAGACCATAATATGCTCTCTCTCAAGGGCCTGCACCCTCTTCTGAGTCTTTACTTTTTCTGTTTCATCTAATAAACACTTTTATGTTCTATGGTAGTGACGGTGAAATGTCCACCTGATGGCCCTCAAGATCTGTCTGGGGAGAGATGAAGCTGAAGCCCACCTCTTAGTGTGGGCTGTGGAGAGGGGGCCGTGAGCTCATGTCACCCCTCACCCCTTGTTCTCTGGAGCTGTTTTTCTGCTGTGCTTCACTGTTGCCATGAACTAAGCAGCTTTGTTCCACCACATTTTCTGCATGATGTTTCTGCCTGGGGGTTACCTGATCACACTGAATCCCCTTAAAGCTTGAGCCAAATTAAACCTTCTCTTTTTAAGTTGTGGATGTCTGTATTGTGTCTTAGTAACAGGAAAACTGGAACATGATTTTTACTGATGCATCTTGAAAATTCCTTTGTGTGTGTGTGTGTGTGTGAGAGAGAGAGAGAGAGAGAGAGAGAGAGAGAGAGAGACAGAGAGAGACAGAGAGAGACAGAGAGAGACAGAGAGAGAGACCGAGAGAGAGAGAGACAAGAGTCAGTGATCGCACCATCTACCCATAGGCTTAATGAGTTAAGGTCCCTGTCTTCTCTTTAGGGAACCTCCCTGGACCTCAAGCAGTGATATTGTGACGTCTTGAGTTTATTTCAAATACTCCAGGACACAAACTGAAACCAGATATGCTGGGAGGTGATACAGAATGGAGCACAGGATGGAGTCAACTCAGCAAAATGTTAAAAATGATTGAAGTTGGGTGATATGTATGTGCACTTCATCAATCCATTTATATCTAACTGTATTTAGACACTTCCACTAGTGTTCAAAGAAAAGATCTTTTAGTTTTAAGCCTCAAAGTAGACCATTTAAAAAAATTAATGTAGCTAGTCTCCCCAACTCATGCATATTTCCATTCAATTCATCCCCCATATTGTTACCATATTCATTCAGGAGCATTTGTTCTGTTAATCATGGGAACTCTGGGCTTCCATTGACTTCAAAAACCATCAAAAGTTAATCAGACTAAACAAAAACTTTTTTTTTTTTTGAGACAGGGTCTCACTTGTAGTTCAGGCTGGCCCTGAGCTCACTATGGAGCCCAAGCAAGCCTCGAACTCAGCAATCCTCCTGTCTCTGCCTCCCAAGTGCTGGGATTACAGGCGTGAGCCACCATGCCTGGCACTGTGGTATGTGGTATTGATTGTTGGTGGGTGTGAGTCACCACACCCAGCATTCTATATGGTCACTGGGATTGAACTCAGGACCTTGCACTTGCAATGCAGGTGCCGGAACCACTGAGCTAAATCTCCGGCCTATAAACAAAAACTCTTATAGTACCTACCATTTGTGGTAGTTTTGTTCCTTTTTTATTTTTTATGTTGTGCTCTTACTACAGATTCACAGAATGTTAAACTAACCTTTGTATAATGAACAATTAAGTGGCATTTGTTTTATTCACACTGTTGTACAAGCAGTATCTCTATTTAATTGCAAACAATTTTCATCATCCCCAAAGGAATACTTGACAGGTTTTCATATTAATGTACTTCTAGTCTGGTTCAAAGTGGAGATCAAGTTAAGCCTCTGAATTTGGCATTTCTTATGCCATTTTGCCTCACACTGGTCTTTGTCTAAGAATTCCCCCTTTCATATTCCCTTCAGTAGAAAACTCACGTAAGGTCCAAATCAAACTTCGATCACAAAGTGTCCACTGTTCCATACACTGGGTTTGCTTTTCTACCTTATCTGCATCCAGCATTGGCTCATCTCACGATTATGGAAGATGCTCTTCCCTATGGTTATACTGAACATAGATTTTTATTCACAATTTATTATTATAATGATAGGCACAAATAAATTAAGAAAAACTGATTATAACCTGATCTTGGAATAAAAGAAAACGGCTCACACATCTGCATTATGTAAATGCTCTAGAAAGAAGCTAATTCTGTATTAAATCACAGAGTGAGAGGGAAACATTACAGATATTACCAAAGTTGCTAGTAATAGAAAATGTTCCAAAACAAGTTTTAAAACAGAAGTGCAATGAGGCAGAAAGTAATAAGAAAAATCTATGGGAATAAATGTTCAGCATTTGAAAATTCTCCACCAGGTCACTGCTGGCAAATGCATCAGCATTGGCTGGGTCTGGCATTTGAATCATGCAGGGGAGCCAGAGACTCCCATCCCCACCTGGGTCCGCTTCGTGGCTCCATCAGTCTCATGGTCCTGGTGCTGCAGCAGAGCCTGGCACAGGGAAGGATGAGTCACACAGACCACAGCATTCGGTAATTGTAAAAGCCTATGTGCCCTAGCAGTAGTCAAGTCCAATTCTATCAGCCTACAGATGAAAACACGGGGCCATGAAGAAGGAAGATTGACTTCCAGAATTTACCTAATGGACAGCAGCAAAGCCAGTCTTGAAATTCAAATATTCTGACCCCAGTTCTTAGGATCTGTCTTCTTCATGGATGTTTCTATGGATAGGAATTTTCTGTTAAAGCTTATGGTTATTTCACCTTGAAAATAAAGAAAAAGAGAATGTATCAGTTACTTTTACCAGTTTAAGAAGTAAAAGATTTCTTCACTGAAATTTAAAACATTTTCTAAATATTGTTCTATCTAATATTTTACTATCAAAGTGATCAGGAAAAAAAATGAGCAACAAAATAAAACCCTAAAGTCTGACAAAGGCCAAGGGAAAGAGCATAAAGAAACCAAGAGTCAAAATCTGTACTACCAAAGACACACACTCTTCCCCGGGAGTGATCTGAGTTTCTAGTTTTGCTGTGGACATGCACACAACCTAAATCCAGCTCAGTCACAAGTGGGCCCGAGGGTGCTGAAGGTGCATCCACTCAGGGTTATCCCATGATGAAACACAGCAAACCGGATTGTCTTAAACGACAGAAATTTATTTCTCACAGTTCTAGTGACCAGGAAGTCCAAGATCAAAACTGACTCAGTTTCTATCAAAGGCTGTCTTCCTGGTTTCCAGACTGACACATTTTTGTGAAGATCTTCATACAAAATGTGGAGGTGGAAAGATACAGAGATGGAGATGGAGCGTTTTAAGTATGGAGCCCTAACGTGGGCTTTATAGGAAGAGATGAATCTAACCATAGTAGGAATACTTCTAGGTCTCATTTCCAATATAGCTGTCTTGGTAATTAGGGCTTCAACATATGAATACTTGAAGAAAACAGTTTAGTCCAGAGCAATCCCCATCTCTGCTTCATGTTTACGAACTCTTCTCTCTGCCTGTATCTGTCTCTGTGTCCTAATGGTCACTTTTTGTAAAGACCCAGTCCTCTTGATTGAGGCGTCCACTTTAATCCTATCTAATTATATCAGCCAAAGATTATATGTCAAAATGAAGGATTAAGGTTTCAAAACTTGCCAAGGATGCATCTCAGTGAAAGAACACTTGCCCAACATGTGTGAATCCTTGGTTTTGATGCCCATACTATATCCCTCCCCCAATTTTTTTCAACAAGTGAATATTATGGGGGGGGTACAACAAGTTTGTACAGTGTCTGTACCCTTTTCTGGAACCTGATATCTAATATTTTAGGTAGCATCAAAAGATCCTGAGGCAAGATTTTGAGAGCAAATAGTTATTTGAAGAAGATAAGGAAGGACGATTGACATACAAAAGAGTGTATGGGAATTCAGCACCACACTGGTGACAGGGACAGTTCTGTTAGTCCCATGGATGGCATATGGGAAGGAACTAGTTATTCCATCAAAGAAGCGAAAGGCCAGTGACATTTTTACCAAAGTTTACTTCTGTATCATGAGTGGATGGCTGCTATGTCCTCTTGTATTCTCTCCTCTGGACCAGCTCTGCCTGCAAAGAATATGTATAATGAAGAGAGACACGTATCACAAACCCACTTCTAGTCCTATTCTAAGTGAGAACTAATATGAATTCCTGCTAATCTTCATTTGTCATATCTGGAAAATACTTAGAAACATGCACACTAACACAAGATTCTCTCCCAAGTCTTGTATCTGGGATCATAAAATCATCTAAAACCCAAAATCACTCTAGACATTAAACTATGTCTACTCTGAGAATTAAAAACAGCATTCACCCTCTTCTTTATCTGTCATGAAAACAGGAAAATAAACAACACAGATGGAAAAAATGTAGAACTTCTTTTCTTAAAGTATTTGGTGATCTTAGTTTTTCTTTGTCTTATCAATGAATGTTGCTGATAGAGATTTCATTTTTGCCTGAAAGTACCACAGTTATTTTTTGTTGTGGCTTTTCAAAGGCAACCTCTAAATGACTTTCTAGAAAATTTGGCCCATCTAAAGTACATGATGGTGATAAAAGTAAAACAAAATATCCCCAATCTCTCTACTAAACTTTAAAACAGTGCAGCAAAAAAACACAAAGGGGGGGGGAAGAACCAGAACTACTCACAAATGTCACTCTACAATTATCTCAATCTGTCATAGCCATCATAACGAGTAAGATTTACAGATGCTTAGACCAGGAAGGGTTCCATATGAGGGAGTGATAAACTATGTCAACTCCTGAAACTTTGGAGAAAATAAAAACAGAATAGCCTTGGGTTTGGGCAAAAACCCCAAGTTTCAAGATATTAGAGACTTTGATAATGTATTTCAATAGAGTGATGCAAAGAAAGACTTGATTAAAGTTAATTGGACAGAAAAGTGTAAGTGAGAAAGTGTTAACAATGAATCTCCATAGTTCTTTTGAGAGGTATCAGTATTACAAGGAAAAGAGGAAAACTGGAGAAGGTTATGAACTCAAGAGAAATCATACACACACAGTTTTAAGACAAAATGTCAAAGCAATGTTTTGAAGCAATGGAAATGGCCTAGTACATACTGACAGTAGTAAAGGACAGAAAGAGAAATAATTGAGCATATACATGATTAGAAAGAATAACAGACTCCAATAGAAAAGGACCCCTATAAGAAGAAAATAGGCCAGGCATGGTGGCTCATGCCTATAATCCCAGCACTTGGGAGGCAGAGACAGGAGGATTGCTGAGTTTGAGGCTTGCCTGGGCTCCATAGAGAGCTCAGGGCCGGCCTGAACTACAAAGTGAGATCCTGTCTCAAAAAAAAAAAAAAAAAAAGAAGAAGAAGAAAAGAGAAGGTGACCTTGTACACCAATACAAGTGGGCTTAGGGATTTGGTAACAAAAAAAGATTGTTTCACCTGACTTTTATTAATAAAATATAAGAGGAAGTCATGTACTGAGTGATGTTAGAGAGCAGAAGGAAGTGGAGGGATTGGAATTTTGAGATGAAAAGTTATATTAATTTGTTAGTTCCTTACTGCCTATGTTAGTTACTCCTCATAGCTAAGACACAATAACTGACACCTTCATGGAAAGAACAAGAAATTTATCTTGTTTCACAGTGTGTGAAGTTTTCAGTCCATAATCTCAGTTACTCCAAGGCATGGTGGTATGGCAGAGGAAAAAATAGCTCAAGCCTCAGCTGAAGGAAGCAGAGAGAGATCAAGAGAAGAGGAAGGAAGGTACCTGTCCAGGCCATAGCTCAGTGACCTACCTCCTCACACTGGGCTTTGCCTTGCAACATTAAGTTTAACTATAAACTCATCAGTGGACTAAGCTATTAATGAGTATCACACCCCAATGATTCAACCAGCAACCCAAGCCCTATGACCACATAAGGCTTTGGAGGGACATTCAGATATAAACCATAAAACTGTCATGACAAATCACCTCAAACTTAAGGCTAAAATAACCAATTTATTCTCTCGCAATTCTGTAGACCAAAAATCCAAAATCCAGTTTCTGTGTATACTTCCTCCATTGACTTTAGGAGCATCTTTGTGGGTCTCCTCCAGTCTCTGGAGGCTCTTGGTAACCATTACTTTACAGCAGTAGGACTTTAATCTGCCTCTTTCTTCATGTGATATTCTTCTCTGGGCCTCTGAGTTTCAAATTTCTCTTTCTTATCTCTTATAAGGATATTCAAATTCTGGTAGAGAGATCACCCTAAGCCTAGGAACAACTCTTGTTGGAATCCTTAATTATACAAGACTTTATTTTCATGAAATCATATTTGTGTGCAGGGCTTAATACTTGGATATAATTTTTGAGGCAACACTAGTCAAGCCACTATAGAGGTGTTACAATCATCTAAGTTGGCAAAGTACAATTACTAGTAAGTGTATGAGTCAGCTTTCTAATGTGAAAAATAGTAGAGGTGAACAACTTAAAAAGAGGAAAGATTTGTTTTGGTTTATGGTGTTATTCGATAGTCACTTAGGGTTTCAGTAGTTCTCCAGTAATAGGAGAAGGTGATAAAAGAGTACTTCATCTTATCATGGCTAAGAAACAAAGGAAGAAGGGTAGGGGCATACCCAAAATGGCCTAATATCTATCCAGTAGTTGAATGAGTTCGTAGGTTCTACACCTCAGTGGGGTTTTGGGTAAGCCTTAACACATAGCCTTTGGGGAACATTTAAGATCCAAACCACAGTAGAGAATATGGAGGGATTATCTGGTTGTGCCAAGGATCCATGTGTACTTTTGATAAACTGAAACAAGACCAGATTACATACATGTATCAATGTTCTGCTACATGTATGCCAATATGAACTAAGTGCATAGTTATTAAGTCATAGTTGGGATTGTGCTAGCAGGTATGAAAAACAGAGAATAATAAGAATACTGTAAACCTTGAAGTGGCTGTGTAGTATAGAATTATGGTGTATCAATTAGAAGGTGAGTTCGGGAAAAGAGAAATAACTCATTAAAAAATACCAGTGTATCTCTCGAATGACCAGAGATGTTGAGCATTTCTTCATATGTTTCTTGGCTGCTTTGATTTCTGCCTCTGAGAAGTGTCTGTTCATTTCAGTTGCCCATTTTTGAATTGGGTCTTTAAACTTGGGGAGGCTGATCTGTTTGAGTTCTTTATATATTGTCGATAATAGCCCTTTGTCTGATACACAGCTAGTAAAGA